>WOXC01001682.1:0-116999 GCA_011680675.1 Gymnobelideus leadbeateri
TTGGTCTATAATTTTCTTTCTCTGTTTTATCTCTTCCTGATTTAGGAATCAGTACCATATTTGTGTCATAGAAAGAGTTTGGTAGGACTCCTTCTTCACTAATTTTCCCAAATAGTTTGTAGAGTATTGGAATCAATTGTTCTTTAAATGTTTGATAGAATTCACTAGTGAACCCATCTGGCCCTGGAGATTTTTTCCTAGGGAGTTCATTGATGGCTTGTTTGATTTCTTTTTCTGAGATGGGGTTATTTAGGTAATTCACTTCCTCTTCAGTTAATCTGGGCAATTTGTGATTTTGTAAATATTCATCCATTTCACTAAGATTGTCATATTTATGTGCATACAATTGGGAAAAATAATTCCTCATTATTTTTTTGATTTCCTCTTCATTGGAGGTAGATTCACCCTTTTTATTTTTGATACTCATAATTTGGTTTTCTTCTTTCTTTTTTTTTATCATATTGACTAAGGGTCTATCAATTTTGTTGATTTTTTCATAAAACCAGCTCTTGGTTTTATTTATTAATTCAATGGTTTTCTTAATTTCAATTTTATTAATCTCACCTTTGGTTTTCAGTATTTCTAATTTAGTACTAAATTGGGGATTTTCAATTTGTTCTTTTTCTAGCTTTTTCAATTGCATGTCCAATTCACTGACCTCCCTTCTCTCTGCTTTAATTAAGTATGCACTCAGGGATATAAAACTTCCCCTGAGAACTGCCTTTAGTGCATCCCACAAATTTTGGTATGTTGTTTCATTATTATCATTCTCTTGAATGAAATTATTGATTGTTTCTATAATTTCTTCTTTGACCCACCAATTTTTTAGGATTAAATTGTTTAGTTTCCAATTAGTTTTTAGTCTATCTTTCCATGGCCCTTTATTGCATATAATTTTTATTGCATCATGATCTGAGAATGATGCGCTTACTATTTCTGCCTTTCTGCACTGGATTGTGAGGTTTTTATGCCCTAGTACATGGTCTATTTTTGAGTATGTACCATGCACTGCTGAGAAGAAAGTAAATTCCTTTTTATCCCCATTCAGTTTTCTCCAGAGATCCATCATATCTAGTCTCTCTAAGATTCTATTCACCTCCTTAACTTCTTTCTTGTTTATTTTGAGGTTAGATTTATCGAGTTCAGAGAGGGGGAGATTAAGGTCCCCCACTAGTATAGTTTTGCTATCTATTTCTTCCTCTAATTCCTTTAACTTCTCCTCTAGGAATTTGGATGCTATACCACTTGGTGCATATATATTAAGTAGTGATATTGCTTCATTCTCAATGGTGCCTTTTAGTAGGATATAGTTTCCTTCCTTATCTCTTTTAATTAGATCTATTTTTGCTTTTGCTTTATCTGAGATAAGTATTGCTACCCCTGCTTTTTTTACTTTAGCTGAGGCATAATAAATTTTACTCCAACCTTTTACCTTTACCCTGTGGGTATCCCTTTGTTTCAAATGTGTTTCTTGAAGACAGCATATTGTAGGATTATGGTTTTTAATCCATTCTGCTATCTGCCTCTGTTTTATGGGAGAGTTCATCCCATTCACATTCACAGTAATGATGACTATCTGTCTCTTCCCTTCCATCCTATTCCCTCCCCTGTTTATGTTTTTGTTTATTCCTTCTCCCTTCCCCTCCTTGAAGTTTTCCCTTTTGACCGCCCCCTCCCTCAGTGTTCCCACCCAGTGACCCCCCTTCTTAACCTACCCTCTCCCCTTACTACTATTTCCCTCCCTTATAATCCCTCCCTTTAGTCTCCTCCTTTTCACCCCCCCCCCTTACCCTCCCACTATCTATAGGACACAACAAATTTTTATACTTATCAGAGTAAATTACTCCCCGTTTGATTCCAAACCAATGAGAGTAAATTTCAAACAATGCTCCTCTCCCTCCCTCCAATTCCTCTATTTAATGAATTTATGTGTCTATTCACGTTAGATTCTTAAACTTCACTGATTAATTTGATCCTTCTTTGAACCAGAACCAGTGAGAATAGTGTTTAAATGATGTTCCTCTCCCTCTTACTTTCCCTTCTTCTATAGTGTGTTTTGATGCCTCTTCAGATGGCATATTTTACCTTTTCCTAGCTCATCCTTTCCTTTTTCCCATTACAGTACCATTGATCCCCTTAATAGTCTTTTTTTTTTTTAGACTCCATGTTAGTGCATTCATACCCACACCCTCTAAGTATAACCCTTTTGCAGGTCATGATAATCATAGAGATTTCAAATATTGACAGTTATCAGCTCCACATATAGGGATGTGAACATTTTGCTCTTGTTGCATCCCAGGTAATGAGCTTGTGTTTGTGGGTGTGGGTATGTGCACTTCTGCATGTGTGAGTCTATGTTACCTTTGTTTACCTTTTTATGTTCTTCTGGAGTCTTGTAATTGGAGATCAAATTTTCCATTGAGCTCTGGCTTTTTCATTAGGAAAGTCTGGAAGTCCCTTACTTCATTAAACGTCCATCTCCTTGCCTGAAAGATTATGCTCAGTTTTGCCGGGTAGTTAATCCTTGGTTGTAGTCCTAGCTCTCTTGCCCTACGAAATATCAAATTCCAGTCCCTCCGCTCTTTTAATGTAGAAGCTGCTAGGTCCTGTGTGATCCTAACTGTAGTTCCTCGATATTTGAATTGTTTCTTTTTGGCTGCTTGTAGAATTTTTTCTTTAATCTTATAATTCTGGAATTTGGCTACTATATTTCTTGGAGTTTTCAGTTTGGGATCTCTTTCAGGAGGAGTCCGGTGAATTCTATCAATAGCTATTTTATCTTCTGATTCCAGGACCTCAGGACAGTTTTCTTTGACAATCTCTTGGAGGATGTTGTCTAGACTGCTTTTCTCATCATGGCTTTCTGGTAGACCAATAATTCTTAGGTTGTCTCTCCTGGATCTGTTCTCTAGGTCAGTTATTTTTCCAGTGAGATATTTTACATTTTCTTGCAATTTTTCGATCATCTTGTTTTTTTCGATTGACTCCTGCTGCATCATAGAGTTCTGAGTTTCAGTTTGGTTGTATCTAATTTTTAGTGAATTATGGTCTTCAGTAAGTTTTTGAAGTTCCTTTTTTAGGGAGGTATTTTCTTTTTCCAAGTTGGTCATTGCCTCCCTGATTTGGTCTTTAAAATTTTTCTTAAGCTCCTCCAGGAATGCTATTTGGGCTTGAGACCAGATCATGTTTCCTTCTGTGGTCTCTGGTGTGGGCAGAGAGTCTATATTGTCCTGTGTGTTTTGTTGTTCTTGCCCTGCATAGTATGCTCGAATAGACTTTCTTGCCTTCCCCTTCTCTTTTTCAGCTTCCTTCCTTCCCATTGTGACTTCCTGTTTCTTAGTGTCTCAGGCTATGAGTTTGGGGCCTGATCCTTGACTTTGAATACCTCTGGGTGGCTAGTTTATGGCTAAGTCAGGGAAGTCAGTGAGGAATGTAGATGTGTAGGTGGGGATGAGTCTGACCACTTCAGATTTCTGCCTCTATACCCCTGGGCTATAAGTAGGCTTTTGTTGGTAAGGTGAGGTGGGGCTAGTTGGGTCCCCTCCCTCTCTTCTCTTCAAATTCCTGGCTGTCTCAGTTACACCCTTTCTTGGAGATTCTCAAGCCTGAGGCTATTTCCATTAACTTGGGATTTCAGTCTGGGTGGGAGACTTATCTTTGGGTTTTCTGCTTCATGAAGGAGGGATGGGAGGATCTGAGCAGCTAGAATTTACTTTGCCATTCCAGCCCCTGTATCATACAGGCAGGCAGTTTCTAAATTTCCAGGCTGGGGGCTGAATGCAGCCTGAGAAGCCACTCTCTCCACTGGGGGCCCGACTCTCCTACCTGGCTCCAATGATCCGTTCCCTCTGCCAGATGACTGCGATTCGTCCTTGGTAAGTCTGCAGGCTGGGGCTTTTTCTCTCTCTGGTGTAGTCTGCTTGCCTGCTCTTAGGTCTGAGCTGTGCAGACCCCACGCGCTCTGCGCTCGACCTGTGCGGACACTCTGGGCAACCTCCTGGGCTGGATTCTGCCACACTCTGTCTTCCACTGGGCTTCGTCACTCCGGAATCTGCTCAGATTTACCCTTTTGGACTTAGTGACAGAGGAGCTCAGCGAGGTTACTGCTTCCTTTCCGCCATCTTGGCTCCGCCTCTCCTGAGATGTGGTTATTAAAGTAATTTACTTCCCCTTCATTTAGTCTGGGCAACTTATATTTTTGTAAATATTCATCCATTTCACTAAGATTGTCAAATTTATGTCTATACAATTGCGCAAAATAATTCCTAATTCTTATTTTAATTTCTTCTCCATTGGAGGTAGATTCATCCTTTTTACTTTTGATACTCAGAATTTGGTTTTCTTCTTACATTTTTATTATATTGACTAAAGGTCTATTAATTTTATTGTTTTTTTTTCATAAAGCCAGCTCTTGGTTTTATTCATTTATTCAATAGTTTTCTTAACTTGAATTTGATTAATTTCTCTTTTGGTTTTCATTATTTCTAATTTAGTATGGGGGATTATCAATTTGTTCTTTTCATAGCTTTTTCAGTTTCATACCCAATTTATTGACTCCTGTTTTCTTTATTTTATTCATGTATGCATTTGGGTATATAAAACTTACCCTAAGAACTGCTTTTGCAGCATCACACAAGCTTTGGTATATTGCCTCATGATTGTCATTCTCTTTAATTAATTCCCTTTAATGAAGTTAGTGAGTGTTTCTATAATTTCTTATTTGACCCACTCATTCTTTGGCATTAAATTATTTGGTTTCCAATTAGTTTTTAATCTCTTTTTCCATGGCCCTTTATTGCATATAATTTTTACTCCATGGGGTGGCTAGGTGGTGCAGTGAATAGAACACTGGCCCTGGAATCAGGAGGACCTGATTTAAAATCTGGCCCCAGACACTTATCATACACACAAAAATACTAGCTATGTGACTTCTAGTCACTTAACCCCAATTGCCCTCCAAAAAAGCAAAAAAAAAAATATTTTTTATTCCATCATCATCTGGGAAGGGTGCATTTAATATTTCTGCCTTTCTACACAGAATTGCAATGTTTTTATGCCCTAGTAAGTGGGCAGTTTTTGTGTATGTGCCATGTGCCACTGAGAAAAAGGTATATTCCTTTTTATCCTCATTCAGTTTTCCCCAGAGATCTATCATATCTACCCTCTCTAAAATTCTATTTTCCTCCTTAACTTCTTTCTAGTTTATTTTGAGGTTAGATTTATGAAGTTCAGAGAGGGAGAGTTTGAGGTCCCCCTCTAGTGCAGTGTTGCTATTTTTTTCTCTAATTTACTTAATGTATCCTCTAGGAATTTGGATGCTATACCACTTGCTGTATATATGTTAAGTAATGATATTGCTGTATTCTCCATGTTGCCTTTTCGTAGCATATAGTTTCCTTCCTTATCTCTTTTAATTAGATCTAATTTTGCTTTTCCTTTATGTGAGATAAGGATTGCAACCCCTGCTATTTTTTACTTTAGCTGAAGCATGATATATTCTACTCCAGCCTTTTGCGTTTATCCTGTTTGTATCCCCTTGTTTCAGATGTGTTTCTTGTAGATAGCATGTTGTACTATTATGGTTTTTAATTCATTCTGCCATCCACCTTCATTTTATAGGAGAGTTCATTTCATTCACATTCACAGTTATGATTACTATCTACATCTTTCCCTCAATCCTATTCCCTCCCCTGTTTGTTTTTATTTCTCCCTTCTCCCTTCATCTCCTTAAAAGTTTTCCTTTTGACCACCGACTTCCTCAGTATTTCCTCCATATGCACCTCCTTCCTTTTATCTACCCTCCTTCCTTACTAATATCCTCCCCCATTTTTTGCCCCTTTCCCCTCCTACTGCCTGTAGGGCACAATAGATTTTCATAGTTAATTCTGTTATTCCTTCCTTGAACTCAAACTGATGAGAGTAAATTTCATACAGTGCTCCTGCTCTCCCTCCTTTCCCTCTAATATTATGTGTTTGTGTATTTTCATGTTACAATCCTAATTTTAACTGATTATGTTGATCCCTCCTTGAATCAGAACCAATGAGAATAAAGTTCATATAATATTCGTCTCCCTCCCTTCTTTCCCTCTACAATAGAATGTTTTTATGCCCCTTCATGTGGCATAATTTACCCTTTTCTGCCTCTCCCTTTCCTTTTCTCCCATTATAGTCCCTTTGTAGCCCTTAATAAGGTTTTTTATCATCAGATTAGTTCATTTATACCCACACCCTCTATGTATGTATATCCCTTTAAAATGTCATGATAAGTAATATAAATCTTAATATTGACAGATATCAGGTTCCAATATAGATATGCAGTTTGCTCTTATTGAATCCCTAGTTATGTGCTTATGTGTGTGTGCGTGTGTGTGTGCGCACATGCGACTGTGTGTATGTGTTTTCCTTGTTTACCTTTTGATGTCTCTATTGAGTATTGCATTTGGCAATCAAATTTTCCATTGAGCTCTGGCTTTTTTATCAGGAAAGTCTGGAAGATCCTTATTTCATTGATTGATCATCTCCTTGCCTGAAAGATTATGCTCAGTTTTGCTGGGTAATTGATCTTTGGTTGAAGTCCAAACTCTTTTGCCTTACAAAATATCAAAATGTAGTCCCTCTGATCTTTTAATGTAGAAGCTGCTAGGTTCTATGTAATCCTGACTGAATTTCCACAGTATTTGAATTGTTTCTTTCTGGATGCTTGCAGTATTTTCTCCTTGACCTTATAATTCTGGAATCTGGCCACTATATTTCTTGGAGTTTTCAATTTGGGATCATTTTCAGGAGGAATCTAGTGAATTCTTTTTTTTTTCTCTCTTTTTTATTTTTTAGTTTACATCATTTATTTCCATAAGATTTTGAGTTACAAATTTTCTCCCCAGTTTTCCCTACCCACCACCCCAAAACAGCAATCCCACTGAGTATCCTCTCCCCAAATCTGCTCTGTCCCATATCTTCCATCATTCCCTTTTCAACTTTCCAGTAGGGCACTGTGGAAGTGCCTATATACCTCATTTCCCAGTTACATGTAAAATATTAATGATAATATGTATGTATTTTTAAACATTTGATTTGGAAACTTTGGATTCCAGATTCTTTCCCTTCCTCCTTTGTCACCTACCTTCACTGGGAAGAAAAGCTATTCAATATAGGTTGTACTGAATAGCTATGCAAAACATATAATTTCATCTATTCTATCCCACCCCCACTTCTTCTGTTCTCTGCTTTGATCCTTTCCATTTTCAAAAGGGGGTGCTTCCAACTTCCCTCCCCCTAGTCTTCTCTCCCTTCCACTATCCCTTTCTCTTCCCATTCTCCTCTCCTCTCCTGTAGGGTGAGATAACCTATTTAGTATGTATGTCATTCCCTCCCTAAGCCAAATTCAATGAGAATAAGGTTGACTCATTCCTTTTTGCCTTCCTGTTCTTCCCCTCCATTGTAACAATTTCCCTTGCCTCTTCTATATTCGATAGTTTACCCCATTCTGTTTCTCCCCATTTCCTCTCATTATATTCCTCTATCACTTCTTAATTTCACCTTTCAAGTATCATCCCTACCTTTCTTCAGTCAAGTTGTTGACTCTCACTTCATATTCAATTGGTCCTGTGCCCTCTGTCTATGTATTCCTGTAGACATATATACACACACTCACATGAATTCATACAACCAAATACCCTCCTATATAGACATGTATATGTGTATACATATACACACATATACATATATACATTTCTATTCCCTTCAACTGTTCTCATACTGAGCAAAGTTTCATAAGTACAATTATAATTTTTCTATGTAGGAATGCAAGTAGTTCAACTTTTATAAGTTCCTTATGATTTCTTTTCCATTTACCTTCTCAAGTTTCTCTTGCTTCTTGTGTCTGAATGTTAAATTTTCTATTCAACTATGTTTTATTTTCATCAAAAATGCTTGAAAGTCTGCTATTCCACTGAACGACCATGTTTTCCACTGGAACATGATACTCAGTTTTGCTGAGTAGGTGATTCTTTGTTTTCATCCCAGCTCCTTTGACCTCGAGAACATCATATTCCAAGCCCTTCAATCCCTCAATGTAGAAGCTTTCAGGTCCTGAGTTATCCTGATTATGTTTCCACAATATTGAAATTGTTTCTTCTTGGCTGCCTGATATTTTGTTCTTGATCTGGGAACTCTGGAACCTGCCTATAATATTCCTAGAAGTTTTCTTTTTGGGATCACGTTCAACTACTATTTTGCCCTCTGGTTCTAAAACATCAGGGCAATTTTCCTCGAGAATTTCTTGAAGGATGATTTCTAGGTTATTTCTTTGATCATGGCTTTTAGGTAGTCCAATAATTTTTAAATGATCTCTCCTGGATCTATTTTCCAGGTCAATGGTTTTCCCAGTGAGATATTTCACATTACCTTCTATTTTTTCATTTGTTTGCATCCGTTTAATAGTATCTTGATTTCTCATCAAGTCACTAGCTTCCATTTGCTCTAATCTAATTCTGAAGGAATGATTCTCTTCAGTGAGCTTTTGAGATTCTTTTTTCCATCTGGCAAATTTGGCTTTTTAAGGCATTCTTCTCCTCATTGCCTTTTTGAGCCTCTTTTGCAATCTGAGTTCGTCTATATTTAAGGTATTATTTTCTTCAGTCAGGTTGTTGACTCTCACTTCATAATTTTCTTGCATCATTCTAATTTCTCTTCCAATTTTTCTTCCACTTCTCTTATTTTATTTTTAAAATCATTTCTAAGATCCTTTATGGCATGTAATCAGCTCATATTTTTCTTGGAAGCTTTTGGAGCAGGGGTTCTGACTTCATTGTTTTCCTCTTCTTCCATGCTTTGACCCTTTTTGTCCCCCAAATAAAAGTGTAACATTGGGTTACTCTGTTTGCTGTACTTCCTTTTCTTGCTCATGTTGCCTCTCAATTACTTGACCTTTGGACTTTTTGCCACATTAGAACTCTGCGACCAGGAGGAGGATTGTTATCCCATACCCTTGGGCTTTCTCAGCTGCCAAAGATGTTAGTTGGATCCCCTCTCTGAAGTCTCCACACACTCTGGGAAGTTGGTCACACACCCCAGGACCTCTACCCTAGAGAGCAATCGAGATCCAAGCAGGTAAAAGCAAGAGTTATTACCCCTCAGACTGGTTGCTTGGTCCTCCTGCAATCTGCAGGCCAGGAGCTGAAGCCTTTTCATAAGGAAGGTCTAGAAGTCCATTATTTTATTGAATGATCATTTCCATGTGTGAAAGATTATGCTCAATTTAGCTGGTTAGTTGATCCTTGGTTTGTCGTCAAATTTCCGTTGTCTTATGGTATATCCTATTCCAGTCCCTCAGATCTTTTTTTTTTAATTACTTTATTAGTTTAGTTTCAGTTAACAAGATTCAATTCCATAATTCCTTGATTTTCAAATTTCCTTTACTTCCCTCCCCCCTCCCCACATGACAGCATATAGTCCAGTATAAGATCTGCAAAAGCATTCATATTAGACATTATTCCAATTACAAAGGCGTATTGTACTAGGTGAGATGAAAGATGATAAGGAAGAAATAAAACCAAACAATGAAAAGAAAAATATCATTTAGTTTGCTTCCATCAGGATTCAGGGTCAGTTCTTTCTAGTTATATCTCTGGATGGTGCTTTTCTCACTTTCTTGAGTCTTTCGGGATTGACTCATATCACTGTATTGCTGAAAAGAGTCCAGGCTGTCATAGTTGGTCATCACAGATATTATATGTCTGTGATTGTATACAAATTTCTTCTGATTCTACTCTTCTCCCTCAGCATCAGTTTATATAAGTCTCTCCAGGTAATTGTGAAATCAATCACCTCCTCGTTTCTTATAGCAGAATAATATTCCATTACATTCATATACCACAACTTGTTTAGCCATTCCCCAATTGATGGGCACCCCTTTATTTTCCAATTCTTTGCAACCACAAAAAGGGCTGCTAATATATTTTTGTACATATGGGTCTTCCTCCCACTTCTATGATCTCTTTGGGATATAACCCCAGAAGTGGTATTGTTGGGTCAATGGGTATGAAATTATTTATAATCCTTTGGGCATAAATCCAGATTGCTCTCCAGAATGGTTGGATAAGTTCACAACTCCACCAGCAATGTATTAGTGTTCCAATTTGTCCACATCCTCTCCAGCATTTGTCACTTTCTTGTTTTGTCAACTTAGCCAATCTGACTGGTGAGATGTGGTATCTCAGAGTTGTTTTGATTTGTATTTCTCTAATTAATAGTGATTTAGAGCATTTCTTCATATGCTTATAGATATATTTAATTTCTTTCTCTGAAAACTGCCTGTTCATATCCTTTGACCATTTATCAATTGGGGAATGACTTGTATTCATATAGATTTGGCCCAATTCTCTATAAATTTTAGAAATGAGACCTTTATCAGAGACACAAGTTGTAAAAAAATTTTTCCCAATTTCCCACCTCCCTCTTGATCTTGGTTACTTTGGCTTTGTTTGTACAGAACCTTTTCAATTTAATGTAATCAAAATTATCCATTTTGCATTTTATAATGCTCTCTAATTCTTGTTTGGTCCTAAAATCTTTCCCTCTCCACATGTCTGTCAGGTAAACTATTCTTTGCTTTCCCAAATTGCTTAGAGTATCATCTTTTACACCTAGATCATGCACCCATTTAGACTTGATTTTGGTATATGGTGTTAGATAGTGATCTATGCCCACTTTCTGCCATACTGAATTCCAGTTTTCCCAGCAGTTTTTGTCAAACAGTGCATTCTTATCCCCAAAACTGGGGACTTTGGGTTTATCGAACAATAGATTACTATATTCATTAACTGCTGGGTCTCCTGCTCCTAATCTATTCCATTAGTCTACTACTCTACACCTCTGCCAGTACCAAGCAGTTTTGATGACTGCTTCTGTATAATACAGATTAAGATCTGGCATGGCTAGTCCACCTTCCCTAGCGTTTCTTTTCATTAATTCCCTTGATATCCTAGACCGTTTGTTTTTCCAAATAAATTCTGTTATTATTTTGTCTAACTCTAGAAAGTAGTTTTTTGGTAAATTGATTGGTATGGCATTAAATATATAGTTTAGTTTGGGTAAAATTGTCATTTTTATTATATTATCTCGACCCAGCCATGAGCAATTGATATTTTCCCAACTATTTAGATCTGATTTTATTTGTGTGAGAAGTGTTTTGTAGTTGTGATCATATAGATTCTGGGTTTGTTTTGGCAAGTAGATTCCCAAATATTTTATACTGTCTACAGTGACTTTAAATGGGATTTCTCTTTCTATCTCTTGTTGTTGAGTTTCATTAGAGATGTACAGGAATGCTGAAGATTTATGTGGGTTTATTTTATATCCTGCAACTTTGCCAAATTTGTTTATTGTCTCAAGTAGTTTTTTACTTGATTCTCTAGGATTCTCTAAATATATCATCATATCATCTGCGAAGAGTGATAGCTTGGTCACTTCTTTGCCTAATTTGATTTCTTTTTCTTCTCTAATTGCTACTGCTAGTGTTTCTAGTACCAGATTGAATAAGAGGGGTGATAGTGGACACCCATGTTTCACTCCTGATATTATTGGAAAGGCTTCTAGTTTATCCCCATTGCATATAATACTTGCTGATGGTTTTTAATAGATGCTATCAAGTATTTTAAGGAAGGCTTCATTTATTCCTATACTTTCTAGTGCTTTTAATAGGAATGGATGTTGTACTTTGTCAAAAGCCTTTTCTGTATCTATTGAGATTATCATGTGGTTTCTGCTAGTTTCATTGTTGATATGCTCAATTATACTGATGGTTTTCCTAATATTAAACCATCCTTCCATTCCTGGAATGAATCCTACCTGATCAAATTGTATTATTTTTGTGATAAGTTGTTGGAGTCTTTGGCTAATATTTTATTTAGAATTTTTCATCTAAATTCATGAGGGAAATTGGTCTATAATTTTCTTTCTCTGTTTTATCTCTTCCTGATTTAGGAATCAGTACCATATTTGTGTCATAGAAAGAATTTGGTAGGACTCCTTCTTCACTAATTTTCCCAAATAGTTTGTAGAGTATTGGAATCAATTGTTCTTTAAATGTTTGATAGAATTCACTAGTGAACCCATCTGGCCCTGGAGATTTTTTCCTAGGGGGTTCATTGATGACTTGTTTGATTTCTTTTTCTGAGATGGGGTTATTTAGGTAATTCACTTCCTCTTCAGTTAATCTGGGCAACTTGTAATTTTGTAAATATTCATCCATTTCACTAAAATTGTCATATTTATGTGCGTACAATTGGGAAAAATAATTCCTCATTATTTTTTTTATTTCCTCTTTATTAGAGGTAGATTCACCTTTTTATTTTTGATACTCATAATTTGGTTTTCTTCTTTATTTTTTTTTATCATATTGACTAAGGGACTATCAATTTTGTTGATTTTTTCATAAAACCAGCTCTTAGTTTTATTTATTAATTCAATAGTTTTTTTAATTTCAATTTTATTAATCTCTCCTTTGGTTTTCAATATTTCTAATTTAGTACTAAATTGGGGGTTTTCAATTTGTTCTTTTTCTAGCTTTTTCAATTGCATGTCCAATTCATTGACCTCCCTTTTCTCTAATTTATTCATGTATGCACTCAGGGATATAAAACTTCCCCTGAGAACTGCCTTTAGTGAATCCCACAAATTTTGGTATGTTGTCTCATGATTATCATTCTCTTGAATGAATTATTGATTGTTTCTATAATTTCTTCTTTGACCCATCCATTCTTTAGGATCAAATTGTTTAATTTCCAATTAGTTTTTAGTCTATCTTTCCCTGGCCCTTTATTGCATATAATTTTTATTGCATCATGATCTGAGAATGATGCATTTAATATTTCTGCCTTTCTGCACTGGATTGTGA
The DNA here is from genome assembly GCA_011680675.1 of Gymnobelideus leadbeateri. Taxonomy (NCBI): domain Eukaryota; kingdom Metazoa; phylum Chordata; class Mammalia; order Diprotodontia; family Petauridae; genus Gymnobelideus; species Gymnobelideus leadbeateri. The sequence continues at coordinate 12,896 of WOXC01001682.1, forward strand.
GGTTTTTATGCCCTAGTACATGGTATATTTTTGAGTATACACCATGCACTGCTGAGAAGAAAGTAAATTCCTTTTTATCCCCATTCAGTTTTCTCCAGAGATCCATCATATCTAGTCTCTCTAAGATTCTATTCACCTCCTTAACTTCTTTCTTGTTTATTTTGAGGTTAGATTTATCGAGTTCAGAGAGGGGGAGATTAAGGCCTCCCACTAGTATAGTTTTGCTATCTGTTTCTCTAATTCCTTTAACTTCTCCTCTAGGAATTTGCATGCTATACCACTTGGTGCATATATATTAAGTAGTGATAATTGCTTCATTCTCGATGGTGCCTTTTAGCAGGATATAGTTTCCTTCCTTATCTCTTTTAATTAGATCTATTTTTGCTTTTGCTTTATCTGAGATAAGTATTGCTACCCCTGCTTTTTTTACTTTAGCTGAGGCATAATAAATTTTACTCCAACCTTTTACCTTTACCCTGTGGGTATCCCTTTGTTTCAAATGTGTTTCTTGTAGACAGCATATTGTAGCATTATGGTTTTTAATCCATTCTGCTATCAACCTCTGTTTTATGGGAGAGTTCATCCCATTCACATTCACAGTAATGATGACTATCTGTCTCTTTCCCTCCATCCTATTCCCTCCCCTTTTTATGTTTTTGTTTCTTCCTTCTCCCTTCCCCTCCTTGAAGTTTTCCCTTTTGACCGCCCCCTCCCTCAGTGCTGCCACCCAGTGACCGCCTCCTTCTTAACCTACTCTCTCCCCTTACTACTATTTCCTTCCCTTCTAATCCCCTCTTTAGTCTCCTCCTTTTCACCCCTCCTTACCCTTCCACTATCTATAGGAAACAATAAATTTTTATACCTATCAGAGTAAATTACTCCCTGTTTGATTCCAAACCAATGAGAGTAAATTTCAAACAGTGCTCCTCTCCCTCCCTCCTTTTCCTCTATTTAATGAATTTAAGTGTCTATTCACATTAGAATCTTAAACTTCACTGATTAATTTAATCCCTCTTTGGACCAGAACCAGTGAGAATAGTGTTTAAATGATGTTCTTCTCCCTCGTTCTTTCCCCTCTTCTATAGTGTGTTTTGATGCCTCTTCAGATGGCATATTTTACCTTTTCCTAAGTCATCCTTTCCTTTTTCCCATTACAGTCTCTTTGATCCCCTTAATAGTCTTTTTTTTTTTTACTTCATGTTAGTGCATTCATACCCACACCCTCTATCTAAGTATAACCCTTTTGAAGGTCATGATAATCATAAAGATTTTGAATATTGACAGTTATCAGCTCCACATATAGGGATGTGAACATTTTGCTCTTGTTGCATCCCAAGTAATGAGTGTGTGTTTGTGGGTGTGGGTGTGTGCACTTATGTATGTGTGTTTCCCTTGTTTACCTTTTTTATATCTTTCTGGAGTCTTGTAATTGGAGATCAAATTTTCCATTGAGCTCTGGCTTTTTCATCAGGAAAGCCTGGAAGTCTCTTATTTCATTAAACGTCCATCTCCTTGCCTGAAAGATTATGCTCAGTTTTGCCAGGTAGTTAATCCTTGGTTGTAGTCCTAGCTTTCTTGCCCTACGAAATACCAAATTCCAGTCCCTCTGCTCTTTTAATGTAGAAGCTGCTAGGTCCTGTGTGATCCTAACTGTAGTTCCTCAGTATTTGAATTGTTTCTTTTTGGCTGTTTGTAGAATTTTTTCTTTAATCTTGTAATTCTGGAATTTGGCTATTATATTTCTTTGAGTTTTCAGTTTGGGATCTCTTACAGAAGGAGTCTGGTGAATTCTATCGATAGCTATTTTATCTTCTGATTCCGGGACCTCAGGACAGTTTTCTTTGACAATCTCTTGGAGGATGTTGTTGAGACTGCTTTTTTTTGTCGTGGCTTTCTGGTAGACCGATAATTCTTAAGTTGTCTCTCCTGGATCTGTTCTCTAGGTCTGTTATTTTTCCAGTGAGATATTTTACATTTTCTTGCAATTTTTCGATCATTTTTTTTCATTGACTCCTGCTGCATTATAGAGTTCTGAGTTTCAGTTTGGTTGTATCTAATTTTTAGGGAATTATGGTCTTCAGTAGTTTTTGAAGTTCCTTTTTTAGGGAGGTATTTTCTCCAATTACTTCACTAATTTTACTTTTTAAGGATTTGTTTTCTTCACTGAGACTTTTTTCCAGTTTGGTCACTGCTTCCCTGATTTGGTCTTTAAAATTTTTCTTAAGCTCCTCCAGGAATGCTGTTTGGGCTTGAGACCAGATCATGTTTCCTTCTGTGGTCTCAGGTGTGGGTAGAGAGTCTATATTGTCCTGTGTATTTAGTTGTTCTTCCCCTACCTGGTAGGCTTGAATAGACTTTCTTGCCTTCCCCTTCTCCTTTTCAGCTTCCTTCCTTCACATTGTGACTTCCTGTTTCTTAGTTTCTCAGGCTATGAGTTTAGGGCCTGATCTTTGACTTTGAGTACCTCTGGGTGGTTAGTTTGTGGCTAAGTCAGGGAAATCAGTGAGGAATGTAGATGTGTAGGTGGGTGTGAGTCTGACCACTTCAGATTTCTGCCTCTGTACCCCTGGGCTATAAGTAGGCTTTTGTTGGTGAGGTGAGGTGGGGCTTGTTGCGACCCCTCCCTCTCTTTTCTTCAGACTCCTGGCTGTCTCAGTTACACCCCTTCTTGGAGACTCTCAAGCCTGAGGCTATTTCCATTAACTTGGGATTTTAATCGGGGTGAGAGACTTATCTTTGGGTTTTCTGCTTCATGAAGGAGGGATGGGAGGATCAGAGCAGCTAGAATTTACTTTGCCATTCCAGCCCCTGTCCACTAAGATTCACCCTTTGAGACTTAGTGACTGAGGAACTCAGCGAGGTTACTGCTTCCTTTCCGCCATCTTGGCTCTGCCCCACCTCCGATCTTTTAATGTAGAAGCTGCAAGGTCCTGTGTGATCCTGGTTGTACTTCCATGATATTTGAATTGTTTCTTTTTGACTGCTTATAGTATTTTGTTCTTGACCTGATCATTCTTGGAATTTGGCTGCAGTATTCCTTGAAATTTTCAATTTGGGATCTCTTTCAGGAGGTTAAAAGTGGATTCTTTGGATGACTATTTTACCCTCTGGTTTAGGTCCTCAGGCCAGTTTTTCTTGATGATTTCTTGGAAGATACTTTCCAGGCTCTTTTTTTCATCATGGCTTTTTCGTAGACCAATAATTCTTTGATTCTCTCTTCTGGACCTATTTTCCAGGTCAATTGTTTTTCTGGTGAAATTTCATATTTTCTTATATTTTTTCATTCTTTAGGTTTTTTTCAACTGGTTCTTCATGCCTCACAGAGTCATCTGTTGCAACTTTTCTAATTCTAATTTTTAAAGAATTTTTTTCCTTAGTTTTCGTACCTCCTTTTCTATTTGGTCAGTTTTTACTTAAAGATCTATTTTTTCCAGTTAGTTTTTGTACCTCTTTTTCCATTTGACTTATACTTTTTAATGAGTTGCGTTTTTCAGTGAAATTTTTTCCATTTTGCCTATTGTATTTTTAAAATAATTGGTCAATTTTTATTCTACTTCTCTAATTTGACTTTTAAAATCCTTCTTGAGCTCTTCCATAAATTTTGTTTAGGTTTGAGACCAGTTCATATTCACTTTTGAGGCTTCAGATGTGCATGTAGTATCAATGCTGACCTCTTCTGAATGTGAACCTTGTTCTTTCCTTTCACCATAGAAGAATACTAAAGTCTTTGTTTTTCCAATTTGTTTGTTTTTTCCCATCATGTTTTCTTTTAAATTGAATCTTTGCTTCTGGGGCACAAAGGGCTCTGAGCTATGCTTCTTGTGCTGGGCAGTAGGGGCCTGGTTACTGGTTTTGTGTTCTGTGGTCTCTGGTTCTATCAATTTGAGGGTATATAATATTCCAGCTCCCCTGTTGCTGAGCTGGAGCTAGCCGGTGAGTGCCTAGACTGAGGCCAAGGCCAGGACTTTTGGTGTTTTCCTGGGATTACAATGAAGCTCAAAGTATGATGTGTGAGGGAAAGGTGGTCTGGTCACTTCAGGTTTCCCCCCTCTGGACCCTGAGAAGGCCCACTGGTAGTAGTGCTTGCTCCCACCACACCCCTGGGGTTCAGAATCTCCCACTGATCCACCTCACATACTGCACTGGTTCACTGCAGCCACAGCACAGTGATTGTCACACCTTCCTGAAGGTCTCCCAAGCCTCCCTGTGTTTCTACTCTTTTAGCATTTTACACTGCACCAACATTATCTGGGTTTTTCAAGGTCAACAAGGCGGGGGATGAGTACAGTTGTGGTTTACTCAACCATTTTGGTTCCTGGAAGTTCAGGTAGGTGATTTTTAAACATTTAGATTGTGGGCTGATAGTTCCAGGAGCAGCAGCTGCTGCTGCTGCAGGCCTTGCACTTGTCTCTTACCTAGCTCTGGCATACCCCTGTCCTGTGGTGAGAAGTTTTGGAATCACCCCTGTGGTGGTGAATCTTTTCACCTGGGCTGGCTCTGGCTCCACTATGGTTGGGTCTATGTTGGTATAGCCCACATGCACCACATGCTGTGCTCCACCAGCTGTGTTTGCCCGGCCTTGCTCAACAAATCCTAATTGTAGCTTTTTTGTTTTGTTGACCTGGGCTGGAAATCTGCCAAACTCTGTCTCCTACTGGACTCTGCCACTCTAAAATTTGTGCAGATTCACTTTTTAGAGGTACCTGAAGGAATTTATGAGTGAGCTCAGGTGAATCCCTGCTTTCACTCTGCCATCTTGGCTCCACACCCCACCCTTGAATAATGATTTTATAGACAGTTTTGTATCTTTTCTTGGCTTTCCAACATCATAGAGGATGGGGACAATGGTGAAATGGAGCATAAAATACTTTCATCCCCAGAAAGCAGAAGAAGGGCATTCTTTTGATTGTTTGTTTAGTTATTACTAAATTTAGCTTTGAGAATAGGATATTGACAGTTACATTTGAGGGCACATTGGCCTAGCTAATGAAATGTTTGTGCCTTGTCCTTTTCAAGAATGTGCTAATCCTGTCAACTAAACAATTTTCAAGAACACAACTCATACATTTGTATGAAGAAGTAGTGTGTCCTGGGCCACCTCCATTTTAGTCCTGATATATATATATATATATATTTCCCCTGGACTTAGATGACTTTGGAGGAGAGAGTGAGATTGGTGGCTTTGCACATCCCTGCCTCACTTAAGTCCAATTCACTTGCAAGTCAAGATATTACCTTCCTGAGGTTATTGGTCGTCTTCAGAATGAAGGACAAGCAACAACAACAAACAACAACACTACAGATTGGGTATTTGTAAGTCAAAAGCTAAGGATATGTTTGTCTTTCTTAGGTAATAAAAATATTTGTTGAAGACTAAAAATACTTGGGCCAGTTCTGCTCATTATAATGACAACATACATTTAAAGGCTGTACCACAAAGAAATAAAATGGTTCAAGCATGCTTAAGAATAAATTAACTTGGGTTGGCTAGATGGTGCAGTGAATAGACCACCAGCCCTGGAGTCAGGAGGACCTGAGTTCAAATCCGGCCTCTGACACTTAACACAAAAACTAGCTGTGTGATGTTGGGCAGGTCACTTAACCCCAGTTGCCCTCCAAAAAGGAACAAAAAAGAACATTTACTTAAAAAAGTATAAATTAACTTTCCTACATAAAATCTACATGTAAGTTAACATATTCTTTCAAGTTACACCTTATAATCAGGCCATCAACCCCATCCACCACTTTTATATAGTACTAATCCTTTGTTCTCTCCTAAATCCAACCGATTTTTCTTAGTCCTCATTTTCCTAGCCCTTCTTTGTGACATTGTGGATAGCTTCAGCCTCCAATATTTTATTCAGTGCAGCTCCAACAGCTCCAATATTCTGCTCCAATATTTTACTCCTACTTGACTGTTCTTTTGAATTTTCCTCCCTTGATTCATTATGTATCTCCACTAAGTCAGTGTGGTGTCCATAAAGGTTCTGTTTTGTGCCCATATTTTATTTTCCTTCTGTACTCTTGACCTTGGTGATTTCATCAGATCTTACATGCTTCATTATATATCTAGTTGAAATCATATTCCTGAAATTTAACCCCACATTACCTGTGGATATCTCCCTCTGGATGTCCCATCAGGATCTCAAATTGAGCACACCTCATGTAGAAATAATTTTCTTTCTTCGTAAATTGGCACTTTCTCTGAACTTCCTATTTTTTTCAAGGCCAACAAACCATCCTCCTAAATCATCCTGTTTATAACTTACGAGTGTCACCCTTAATATATATCTCTCCCTCAGCATTCCTCCCCACCTTCCCTGGTCCACAACCTCCAAGGTGCCAAGTTGTTAACATTATTCCCTCATACCTTTTCTCAAATCCTCTTTTCTCTCTGCTCATATTCCATCACCCCAGTGCAGACCTTCATCACCTTTATAGAATGCTGTTTTAAGTGCCTTCTTCTTTTAGTCTCACTCCTCTTGTATCTGTCTTCCTCATGGCTGCCAGTTATTATTTTTGAAGGCATAATTTGACCATGTTTCTTCTCTTCTCAAAAATATAATCTCCTTTTTCTCTATATTGTCCAGAAGATAAAATATAAAACCCATCAGCCTGTAACTTAAATCCAGCCATAATCTGTCTCCAACTTGTTTTATTCACCTTCACCCCAATTGCTAATGATCTTTTCCCTTGCTTAAATTACCTTGATTTTATGTAGCTGCATAAATGTTGCAGTCCTTTGGTAGAATGTAAGCTCCTTGAGGGATTATAGTGATTTTGTCTTTGAAATTTTAGTACCTAGCACATAGTAAGCACTTTTTAAATATCTATTGAATTGAATTATAATGGAATGAGTATTTAATTGGATGGGTGATTAAAGAAATTTGAGGGGGCTTTATTATGACATTATATAAAAATGTTTTTAAGATCTTAAGACTTTCTTGTCTATGTGTTTTTTTCAAAGTAAATTATTTATTTTTAGTTTTCAACATTCACTTCCATAAGTTTTAAATTTTCTTCCCCTATCTCTCATCCCCCCCTTCACCAAGATGGCTTGTAATCTGATATGGACTCTACACATACATTCTTTTTTTTTTTTTTTAAAGCAATTGGGGTTAAGTAACTTGCTCAAGGCTACACGGCTAGTCATTTGATTTATGCGTGGGTGCTCATTTTCTGAGGCCGGATCTGATCTCGGGTCATCCAAACTCCGAGGCTGGCGCTCTTACTCACTGCGCCACCTAGCTGCCCCTTTAGGGCAATTGGGGTTAAGTAACTTGCCCAAGGTTACACGTACACATACATTCTTATTAAACATGTTTTCACATCAGTCATGTTGCATAGAAGAATTATTAAAAATGGGGAAAACCATGAAAAAGAAAAAAAAATCAAACAGAGGAAAAAGAAAATAGTCTGCTTTACTCTGCATTCTGATTGCATAGTTCTTATGGATGTGGTTGGCATTTTCCATCATGTGTCCTTTGGAATTGTTTTCAATCTTTGCATTGCTGAGAAGGGCTAAGTCTATCAAAATCAGTCCTTGAACACTGTGGCTGTTAACAGTGTACAATGTTCTCCTGGTTCTATTCCTGTCACTCATCATTAGTTCATGTAAGTGTTTCCAGATTTCTCTGAAGTCCACCTGTTCATCATTTCTTATAGCATAATAATGTTTCATTACATTCATATAGCACGACTTGTTTAGCCATTCCCCAGTTGATGGGCATTCCCTTGATTTCCAGTTCTTGACCACCACAAAGAGAGCTGCTGTAAATATTTTTGTACATCTGGGTCCTTTTCCCATTTTTATGATCTCTTTGGCATATAGCCCTAGAAGTGGTATTGTTGGATTGAAGGGTATACACAGTTTTGGACATAGTTATTGGTGTTTTTTAAAAGAATTGGATTTTTAAGGAACATTGGAGGTATTTTGACATGTATATTATCCCCATTACTTACAAGTCTCTTGTCAGGCTTTGGTATGGGTGCTAATGTTCATCTTTTGAAGTTCATGACATGAATGCTCCCCTTAGTGCTCTTTTCTCCTTTGGGGAGTTTTATGATTTGGCGGTGCCAAAAACTGGTGACAAGACCTAAGTGGTGCAGGAGTGTTCTGGTAAATGTTTAACAGCTGAATTTCTGACTTATCTCTATGATTAACATTTTTGCCATCACTTTTTTAAGTTCAAATAATCAACAACAAAGAAACAAACCATTATCAGATTATTTTCAGAGAGACATAACTAGCTGCAGGGTACCCATTAGATTCTTGCCATCAAAGCAACTCAAAACATGCTCCTTAAGTTACAGAATTAGTTTTCTCTGCTTTTGACACCCAGCAGAGATGTGTCTATAAATATCCAGTATGGTATAGAGTAATTAAGAATTTTCAAAATTTGTATTTGGTACTTCAGATTATTGTGTATTTTCAGGCAATCAGGTTGACTATACTGTTGGGAAGACAAAACCTTGAAAACATTTTTGCCTATTTAAAAAACATGGACAGTTGTGGACAATAGATATATGAGAGAGCCCTCTAGGGAAACCGAACTCTCATACCAAAGAAATATTTGCCACATCACCTGTTATTTATTTTGCTTTAATATTTAATTCTCCCATGTTAGACCTTAGGAAACGTCTCTATGAGTGATCTGTTCTGCCCCTGTCATTCAACTGTAGCAGGACTGCCAATTAGGTTGGTGGTTTCTATAATATTGGCATCTGTCCCAAAATAATTTCTTTAGCGAGCAGATTCTTTGTTTGATATGTTAAACACTATCAGACTGTGAAGCAGTTTATTCAATAACATTATTATGCAAACTGATGCTGTATTTTGAGCCTTAACTAGACAATTTTGTGCCCATGATCCGGATATAAAATCTCTTCTACCCTTCCCCCAATCTTAATACAAGGAATAATTGAGATAGTAGATTTATATTTTATGTTTTTGTGTGTCCCTCAACTTTGTGTGACTTGCCATAAATTTTTATATTCCTCTTCCAACTGCAGTGAAATAGATGTGTTCCCTGCTCTTGAGAAGTTTAAAACCTGAATATGCATAAATACCTTTCGAACACATGCAACATATATGAAACAAATGAAAGTCTATGAAACTAAAATGTTTATGGAGAGGTAATTCTGTGGGCACAAGAAAACCCATGCCACTTGCCATTTTCACCTTAGTGGATTAAATTTTTATTTGTATGTTCATCACCATCACACATACCAGTTGCTGACTTACTACTTTTGAAGGCAGATAAGCCAGAGTCTCTGGAAGAACAATGCCTCTCAGACCACTGGTTCTGCTTTCCACTCAGTCTCCACTGCTACCATCAAGGGATCAATCCATGTGGAGCAAGGACCAGCCATCCCCACCATCCTCACACGGTGGTCAAGACAATCTTGTTGAAACAGTAAGGTTTCCATTCTGAGGAAGAGACAGATATACTTGCATGTATGAAATTTGATTTCCATCATATCTGCTGAGTGAATTGTACCTTTACTACCACTACCACCAACACAACCATGTCTCCTTAGGCAATAACGGAGACAACCAAGGACCTTGAGGATAAGAACTCTAGGAACATCAGGGTTCTCCAGGCCATTAATCCAGCCAATATTCTAGGAAATAACCCTTGTAAAGATGAGGCCTGGCTACTGTTTCTATGGTTACTGAAGTCCAGAAAGAATGCACTTGCCACCCAAATCTTTTACACTGTTAAATAATCCAACATCAGAATTAATTTTTTATCAGTTAAAATAATATTAAAGAACATGCATTATCATCTGCTTTTGTCTCTGCAGCTTAGAGACTATGGGGCTATTATATCTGAAACTGAAATTTCCTCTATGTGTTGTGTCTCCCCTTAGAATGTCAGCACTGTTCTTTGAACATTATAAGTCCTCATTCATTCATTTATCTGTAGCAGACAGGGGTTGAAAAATAGCTAAGTACAACCTAAATTCTATTCCTGTTATGGTTGCTGAGATTTTTGTGTGATCCAGATATAATTTTACTCCTATACTATAAATTTACTCCTACTATATGAGCCTACCTCGGCTTTATAATTATTGACTCTCAGTCAAGATGTGTGAAAAATATTTGAGCAAATAAGTTTTTAATCATTGTATATGTATGCTGTATTTATTATGCCTATTTACTATGTTGTATTTACTGATAAGAGAAAGGTTGGCCTGACAAAATAACCACCTTTGGAATAGGAAGATCTGGGTTCAAAATTCATCTCTGATAGATCATGGTTTTGTGACCCTGGGCAAATCACTTAATTTCTCAATGTCCCTTTCTAAGACTACAAATTGTAGACAGTTGCCGATCTGTATTGGTAGAGAAAGTTTCCTCACCAGGAGTTCCGATTACCTGCTCCTCCCCCAAACAAGCTTCTTCCCCCAAATAAAAAGAAAATGACTGATAGTATATTTAATTCAATGCAGCTAATTTGTAGAAGCACTTTGTAGATAACAAACTATTTGTAAGTGTGTATTCTTTGGATAAAAGTTATCAATGGTTGACTTGTTTGCATTAGCAAACTATTGTATGTTAGCATGCGAGTTAAGAGTTATTTTTTTTCAAATGCTGAGCCTTCATGTTACTGGTTGAAACCTCTTCTCCCACCTCCACCCCACGATGCCCTTCCCATTTTTTCAAGTAATTTAGGTGCACAAATTACAGGTCCTTATTTTGCCCCAACTTTTATTGAGTGTTGAGAATATATTCTTTCTTTGGGTTGCTTCTTATGAAGAGACCTCATTCTGTTCTCTTGGCTGGCACGTCCTCCCCCTGGCTTTCCACTTGAGTTTTTGAAAAGTAAATATGATGTATTCCTTTTTCCTCTAAACAATTTCCTCTTGGTTGGTTGACTATAATGACTGTCATAGCTGTCAGCAGCAGGTCTTTCTTGAAAGTTTAAGGGGGAAGGGTTTAAACAGTGTTTTTCTCCTTTTCTTTCCAAGCCTATCATTCCCCAGAGCCCCGTCCTTTCATTCTATCAGCATAAACATTGAATGCAATTTGTAGTTTTCCCAACTGTAGTAAGTTCCTCCACCGCATTTATCATGGAATTATCTATTAAAATGGGAGAGAGTATTCAAGCACACAGAGAATATATCTATGGGCATTAAGAAACCTCCATATATTTCTAGGCTGGGAAACTGTCTAGCACTATAGTAGTAGGATCAGTTGTGGTTTTGTTGGGAATACTTTGTGGAAAAGATGAATCTTGAACTGAAATTTAAAGGAAGGGTGGAACTTTGAATGGCTTCAGTGCATGAGAAGGGGCAAGTTTTTTTTTTTTCTTCCAAGTGTGTGGACCAGAGTTCAGAAGTGGGATGTAGAAGAGAAAAATAATGAAAAAAATTGTTTGGCTTAATTCTTCTTATATTTTTTGACTTTATTTTTTTATAATGTGAATTAATTGTGCACTTAAATAGATACTTTCATAAATTTCTAAAAAATTTCTTCACAGAGACACCAAAATGTCACACAACTACATATTAGTAAATATTTCCTTAAGAATCAGGCCTAAGAATGTTTTTGCTGATCAGGATTTTCCACTAAACTGTCAAAAGAGCATTATTTTTTCTTATATATTAGGTACTTAAAATGAGAGTTCATTCTACAAAGAAGATTTCTCAAATCCCCAATCAGATAGCTCACTGCCAAAAAAAAACAAAAACAAAAACAAAAACAAAAAAACAAAACCAAAACCAACCAAACAAACAAAAACCTTTGGGGATTTAAATTAACCTTAATGTGGAGAAAAAAACCCCCAACAATCCAACATACCTATAGCAAGGCATTGTAGTTCTCCAACAGTCTGGTTCATTCATCCTTTCCTTTGGCAATAATCTGTCTTCTTGGGAGGAAGAGGAAGTTTGCTGTCCTAACTCCTCCTCACATTCTTTATTGTTTTGATTCTCTTAGGGGCCAACATTGTCTATGGGAACTGTTTGTCATTGCTGCTTTTTTGTACCCTTTGCTATAGCTGAGGACTAGAATATTCTTTCCCATCTGTTTCACAAGGGGGTAAGCAATTTATTTTCACATTAGCATAATATACACATATTTAATAATTCCAGCTAATTATAATGGTTATACTAGCATTTGTTGTTTAGTTGTTTCAGTTGTGTTCAATTTTCTGTGACTCTGGGGTTTTCTTGGCAAAGATACTGGACTGGTTTGACATTTTCTTCTCCAGCTCATTTTATTGATGAGGAAACTGAGTCAAACAGAATTAAGTGACTTGCCCAGCATTGCACAATTACTTAGTGTTTGAAGCTGATTTAAACTCAGGAAGATGAGTCTTCTTGATTCCAGCCCTGTCACTTGTATCCACTGTGCCACCCACCTGCCCCAACACTAGCATTTAAGAAAAAGCAATTGAATGAAAACTTATAAAATAGATTGGTGCTCTGGGGCTTTATCATTCCAAAGTTATTCCTGGAAAAAAAAAAAAAACTTTGCTTAGGCATGTAAGAAATGAAACTTTCTCCCACTTTTCCTCTTTGGCTTAAGGAGGTTAGGTTACTTGTCCATTGTCACTCGTGTATATAGATACCTATAGTGCAAATTAGAATGTGGTAAATGAAAAAGCAGCATATAATTCTGCAAAATCAAATAAGGGAGGTATTGCTGGGCAAAAGGTTTGAGAATTCAGTTTTGTAAGTGCCCCAGACTACAACTTTTTTTTTTCTTTTTGGAGAGGGTAAGGTAGGACAATTGGGGTTAAGTGACTTGCACAAGATCACACAGCTGGTTTTATGTTTGTGTTAAGTGTCTGAGGCTGCATTTGAACTCAGGTCCTCCTGACTCCAGGGCCGGTGCTCTTTTCACTGCATCACCTAGCTGCCCACAAGCCTACAACATTTAAGGTTAAGCATTAGGAATGTATTTAGTAGCATGAAGAAAAGTCTAAAATTTTATTGCTGTTCTTGAATTTCTGTGGGATTTTTGAATATCTAGATTATTGTAGTGTGTGATATACTGCCTACAAGAGGCATTGACTTCGGTATTTGTCTCCCTACCTATAGTAAGATGGAGGTACAACAGAGCTTCCCCACTTAGTAACCCCAGTTGTTTAGGTGGTCATTAATGGCTTAATCTCATGGATTTCACAGAGGTTTCTTTAGAGATAACTTAGAAAAATTAAAGAAAACTACTTTCCTTAATTTGAGTCACCACTCAGTTTAGAAGTATTAAAAAGATACATGATTTTTGTTCTTAAACTGTGAATTTGGGCATTTAGATAAATTTGAAAGGCATCCCGTTCCAGATGAAAATGAAAAGGAACTGATCAACCCAAATGCATTGTAAAATTACAAAGTTCAAGAATCCAAATAGATAGAATTGTGAAATGACATGAGTTGAAAAGAATATTCATATATTAATTATATATATATATATATGATTATATCAAACATAAAAATGGCTTTTTGTATAAAAAGTCATTAAAGTGAGTCTTCTTGACTAGGGATTTATATGGACCTCTGACTTTTGTTGTTATGGAGAATTCCTTTCAACCAGGCTATATTGCAACTCCCATAGCCATCTGTAAAATTAAAGGGCTTGACTAGATGGCCCCTAAGATCCTTTCTAGTTCTAAAAAAGAAAGGAAGGAAGATAGAAAGAAAAGGAAACTCTGTGAATCCTATCTAACTTAGTAGAATCACAGAACAGTAAATGAGTAGCCTAAGGTCACATAGGTCATTAGTGTCATAGGCTGGATTTGAACCATTGGTTTCTTCCCAATATCTAAATATTATATTAATATTGAAGTCAATTTTTTTTTCTGGTTGCAATTCTCCAATTCTATTTTATTTTAACAAATGCTTTATTAACTTCTGGTTTACATCATTCATTTCCACCAGATTTTGAGTTACAATTTTTTCCCCATTTTTCCCTACCCACCACCCCAGAATAGCAGTCCCACAAGATATCCCCTCATCCTATCTACTCTATCTCATATCTTCTCCTATACCCCCTTCGACTTTTCCATTAGGGCAAGGTGAATCTCTGTACCCCAATGCCTGCACATCTTATCTCCCAATTACATGCAAAATAGTATTAATAATAGTATTTATACACATTTGAAACATTTAATTTTAAAACTTCAAATTTCAGATCCATTCCCTTCCTCCCTTGTCACTCACTCCCTCTGGGAAGATAATCAATTCAGTATGTGTTGTACATGGATAGCTATGCAAAACATTACCATAGTAGATATATTGTAAAAGACTACTTATATTTCCCTCCCAACTGTCCCACCCCCTGCCTGGTCCATTCCCTACTTTGATCCTGTCCCTCTTTGAAAGTGGGTACTTCCAAACTCCCCTCCCCCCAGAATGCCCTCCCCTCCATGATCCCCCCTCTCATCCCCCTTCCCCCTACTCTCCTACAAGGTGAGATATCCCATTTGGTATGGATGTCTTTCTCTCCCTGAGCCAAATGCAATGAGAATATGGTTTTTCCTTTTTGCCTTCCTATTCATCCCCTCCCCTGCAACCACTTCCTCTTGCCTCTTCTACATGAGATAGTTTTCCCTACCTGTCTCCCCCATCTCCTCTTGCCACTTTCCTCTCTCACCTCTTAACTTCACCCCTTAAGTATCATCCCTTCCCACCAAATTCAACCTGTGCCCTCTATGCATGTATACCTGTAAACATATATACACACATTCACATATGTATTCATATGCCCATATACCCTTCTTCAATTATTTTCATAATGAGGAAGGTTTCATCAGCCACAGCTATTGTTTTTCATTGTTGGAATGTAAATAGTTCAACTTTGATAAGTCCCTTTTGATTTCTTTTCCCTGACTACCTTCTCAAGCATCTCTTGCTACTTGTTTCTGAATGTCAAATTTTCTATTCAACTCTGGTTTTTTCCTCAAGAATGCTTGAAAGTCCTCTATTCCACTGAATGACCATATTTTCCCCTGAAACGAGATACTCCGTTTTGCTGGTTAGGTGATTCTTGGTTTTAATCCAAGCTCTTTTGCCCTCTGGAATATCATATTGCATGCCCTCAGTGTAGAAGCTGCCAGATCCTGGGCTATTCTGATTGTGTTTCCACAATATTGAAATTGTTTCTTCCTGGCTGCTTATAGTATTTTCTCCTTGATCTGGGGATTCTGGAACCTGGCTATAATATTTCTAGGAGTTTTCATTTTGGGATCTTTTCCAGGAGGCGATTGGTGAATTCTTACAACCTCTATTTCCCCCTCTGGGTCTAAAACATCAGGGCAATTTTCCTCTGGAATTTCTTGAAGGATGATTTCTAGGTTCTTTCTTTGATCATGGCTTTCATGTAGCCCAATGATTTTTAAATTATCTCTCCTGGATCTATTTTCCAGATCAGTGGGTTTTTCCCATGAGATATTTCACATTGCCTTCTATTCTTTCATTTGTTTGGATCTGTTTAACAGCATCTTCATTTCTCATAAAGTCACTAGCTTCCAATTGCTCCAGTCTAATTCTGAAGGAATGAATATCTTCAGTGAGCTTTTAAGATTCTTTTTCCATCTGACAAATTCGGCTTTTTAAGGCATTCTTCCCCTCATTGCCTTTCTGAGCCTCTTTTGCCATTTGAGTCAGTCTATTTTTTAAGGTGTTATTTTCCTCAGTCTGGCTGTTGACTGTCATTTTGTACTTTTCTTGCATCTTTCTCATTTCTCTTCCCAATTTCCCCCCACTTATCTTATCTGCTCCTTAAGGTCCTCTATGGCCTATAGCCAGCTTGTATTTTCATTTGGGGCTTTTGGTGCAGGAGTTCTGACCTCACAGTCCTCCTCCTGTTCCATGCTTTGATCCTCTTTGCCCCCCAAATAGGAGTCTAGTGTTGCATTTTTCTGTTTATTTTGTTTCCTTTGCCTAGGCATGTTGCCACTTAATTACTTGATTTTTGGTCTTGTTGCCACAGTAGGACTGTGCCACCAGACAGGAGAGATTCTGTCCTGAACTTTGGGGTCTTCATAACTTCTGGAGGTCGGGTGGCCTCCTGTAAAGCCTCCACCCACTCTGGCAAGTTGGATACCCACCCCAGACCTCCCCCCCCAGACCACAATCCAGATCCAAGCAGGTTAAAGCAAGAGTGATTAATCCCCAGACTGATTGCTGGATCTCCTTACAGTTTGAAGACAAGGAGCTGGAGCTGCCACTGACACAGCAAAATGGCCTCTGTGCCGAGTTTCCTTAGCTGCTTTTTGCCCCCAGGGGAGGAAGCAGATGCATTCCCCAAATACTGGTCCCAAAGTCCATATGGCACTAACCTCTCACTTTGTCCTAGGCATATCTGTGCTGATAATTCTGGAATCGCTACAGCTGCTGGTGTTCTGGGGTCCCTCCAGCCACTGCTGCCCGGGTCGCCCTGGGGCTAAAATCGAGGCTCATGCCAGCCTGGGCTAGGCTCCCAGTGCATTGTGCTGTGCTGTGCTGGCAGCTCCCTGCAGGGCTGCTGGGCTGTCCTCGTGGGAGGTTAGCTTATCTGTGCCATTCTGTGGGTGCTGGGGCTTCAGAAGTTGTTCAGAGTCCACCTTTTACATTGTTTGGAAGTGGTGTGGGGCAGAACACCTCAGAAGTGTTGTTTCTACTCTGCCATCTTGGCTCTGCCCCCAATAGAACTGAAGTCAATTCTTAAAATAATTCCAAGTAACCGTTTTAATTTAAAATATGCAAAATGGGTATGAAAACTACCTCTTGTGTTGATCCCAGAGAGTTGTTGTTGGATCAAATGAATTTATGTAGGCCATTCCTATAACAGCTATCTACTAAACCACATTGTTTCTAATGATTTACATTGTTATCTAAATTTTTTCACCTGAATCAAAGCTACTCTATCTACTGTTACTATGGATAAATGAGAGTCAGTTGTGAGGACTTTTTAAGGAAGGGACTACAAGCAGCAAAGCCTTTGTGGCATATGTAAGGCTAAGTTGGTGATTACTTGATCATAAATGTATAGAAATAATTGGTTTTTAGTAAAAGGGAAAGTTAAAATAATTGATACTGTTAAAGAACAAAGAAATTTTGAGTGGGGAGAGGAAAGGAGGAAAATTACCCTGAAGTTCAAATGATTGTCAGCACATAACCAGCAATGATTTTTCCTTGTTAAAGAGCCATTTTTTCTTTTGAAAAAAAAAGTTGTTTTTGCGAAGACATTTTGAGGACCATGATGCATAATTAATAGAAAACTTTGTGATGGAATTCTGGATTTTGGCTCTACTGGAAAATGTTAACATAGATAATTATTCTCTTTGAGGGTAGATTTAGAATTAGCAGGAATATTAAAGTCACCTAATACCACTCTACCATTTTGTATTTTGAAAAGCCATTTTGTGATTCCTTAAGGGAGGTAGGTAGTCTAATAGTTTTTCCCATTTTCTATGGTTACCCTTGAATAATTTAAGTAAAATCTTAATTAGACATATTTAGGTGCTCGTTTTTATCTACTTAAAAGTACTAATATATTTTGGTTAATTTGTTAGAACCTCAGGATGCATTATAGGCATCTGTTATCAATGGGACATTTCTATAGAACTTAAATTTATCTTATGATACCGTTTTAGATAATAACTGCTATTTATGTGATACTTAAAGGTTATCAAAAATCTTTACATATGTGAACTCACTTGATCTTTATAAAAGTCCTGTGAGATTAATACTCAAGTGGGTTTTATTTCCATTTTATACATTTTAAATTTATTATTTTTAAGTTAATAGTAAGGCACTTCAGAATAATTTAGTATTTATGTTCTGGGAAGAAACTAGTTGACCATTGCAGTGGACCATAAAGTCTCTGTGGTTTTCAGGCTGGCAAAAACTACAATGCTTTTATAGATCAACAATATTTTATCAAAAGCCTGTGGGCAAAGACAATGTGCTATACTAATGCAGAAAGATAAAATTGAAAGGAATACATGCTCGCAGTGAGTTTATAGTAATATCTTAGGGAGTATGAGATTTCATGTAGGTACAATTGACAAGATTTGACAATTGTTTGAATTATGGGAGGTGAGGTGCAGGGAAGAATTGAGGCGTAAGTTGAGATGCGAATCTGTATGGTAGCTCCCTTGACAGAAATAGTGAGATTTGAAAGATATGAGTTTTTGGTGGCCTAATAATGAAGTTTGTTCTGGACATGTTGAGTTTGAGATGTCTATGAGATAGCTGCATTCAGATGCCCGATTAGCAGTTGGTAATGTGGGAACTGGAGCACTGAACAGAATCCAAGGAAGATTAAGTAATCACAAAGAAGGAGAGAGTTCAATCATGATGACACTCTTTTAAACTCATTGTTAAAGGATCTAGTAAAGGAAATTGAAAGATAACAGCCATAAAAATCCAGGTAGGAAAGATTATGCAGGAGGAGTGTGGTTTTCCATAGTGTTAGAATCTCTAGCTAAGAGAAAAATCAGGAAGGAGAAGTGATATGAAAACTCACATATTCAGAAATAATTGGTGGTGTCAGAATTGAGGTCAAGAGGGGATAAAGCCTTTTATTAAAATGCCATTAGATTTGATAATTGATCAATTATGAACTTTGGAAAGAGCAATTGTAGTTGAGTGATGAAACTAGGTTGTAAAAGCGAATGGGAAAAGTGGATGTAATGAATGTAGAATGTCTACTTGTCTTGTGTTTTGACTGTTTTTCTTCTGTCCAATCAAAGTAGTAAATATACGTTCATGCCAGTGTGTGTGTATACAAACTATTATAAAGTCAAAATGTCTCTCAATCCATTTCTGGCACTTACATTTCTGAACCTAAATTTCCTCATCAAAAAACCCGAAATTCCTAGGTTTGTTGTGATAGTCAAATAAGATTATGCATATAAGGTATTTTTTTTTAAACTTTAACTTGATATACAAATGTGATCCACTATTATCATTCCTACTATGGAATATTAAACTGATTGAGATAATTTGTAATTCTTTGGTCTTAATTGTTTTAAATATTGTCAAGTAAAAACAAAACTATGCCAGACATCTAACTTATTGGAGGCTAATAAAGAGCTAACCAGTTTCATTTGTTTTTGCTCCTTTTTCAGGATATTCGTTTTAGGGTTAGGTATGCACAGGAACTCCAAAAATTTCCTGAATTATTTGGAAAGACATGCTTATAAATGTAAACTTTCCTACGTCCTTCCTGGACATGAAAGGATTCTGTTCAAAGGCTGTAGGGAAAGAGCATCCAAATAAAACAATCCATTATGGATTTGCTAGTGAAAATACATCGTTAGAATTAAATGATCATATCATTGGATTGGAAGCTTACCCAATCTGATCCATTGCCTCCAAGCACTTTTACTTTCTTAAGATCTCTAGCAATTTAATGTCTTAAATATCTCCAGGAAAAATTCATCCTATGAATTCTGTAGGTAATAGGTTGTATTGCCTCTTGACACCATTTTCTTGTGCATCTGAGTTCCTCTTGCTGTAATTTAAGTTTTGGTTTTATGGAGAGAGAGAGAGAGAGGGAGAGAGAGAGAGAGAGAGAGAGAGAGAGAGAGAGAGAGAGAGAGAGAGCTTGTTATCCTCCACACAAATAGCATCCTTTCATGAGCTTGAGAATTGTTAGTAAACTCTATAGGCTTTGAAAACAGTAAGTTTTAAAACTTTTTCCCCTCTTAACGTCTGCTTCTCAAATCTGTAATCACTTTCATTACTTTCATGTATATTTTCAGAGACTTTTATGTTGCACTTTCATTGCTGTTCATGAAAATGCATATGTTGATAATCGTAACCAATATTAAGTGCTGAGGCATCACTAATTTTTACCAGCTAGAGAGCTTTTATGGGCAGGATTTGAAAATAGTAAGGAATAGCAGATCTAGTGAGAGCTAAGTGGTTTTAGGAAGTCGCATATAGTTACATATTAATGAACTGAGTCTCATTTTTCTGTCCTTAAAAGGATTCTTCCATTTACCCACTTGAATATCCATGTGTCACATTTAAAAGAAAAAAAAAACATTTCTTTACATTTTGATTTTTAACAGTTTCTGTTTTATCAAAGTTATTTTTCTACCCATATTGGCCACTAAATTTTACACAAATTAAGGTGAGCACTTGCTATTCTTCAAAAGTTGATTTAGTCATTTTTTTAAGTACAACAGATTTCTTTTTCCTGTGGGGTCCCCCCCCCCAGTCTGTTGTTTGCTCCTTAGAAACAATAACAACACTCCTTACATAATGGGGAGTATTGTATATTAGCAATCCATTTAACCTTAATAGAATTGTCAAAATTCCTATTAAATTTTTAGGATCATTAATAAACAAATTAATTGGTGGGAGTTTCTGACAAAGCTTGCCCAAATCCAGCTTCCTCAGGATGATGGAGAATCTTCATACTTGGCATTTGAATCTAATGATTCAAACAATCCTATTATTGTTCCAGAATGAGTCTTATGGATTCACAAATGTCATAACTGGTAGGGATCTTGGAGACAATCTTGTCCAATCGCCTCTTTTTGTGGACAATGAAACATATCTTAAGAGGTTAGGTGACTTGCCTAAGATCACATTGAGAATGAAAGATGAACAGCAGCCACAACTAGGGGCTGGCAGGACCAAAATTTTAATTCCAAATCCAGTTCTCTTTTCATTATTCCATGCTTGTTGTTAAATGTAAAATTGAATAAGATACCTTAAAAATCATGCTGTGTCTTAATTTCCATTTTATACTTTTCCAACCCACTATTTCATGTAATTTCCTGCCTTAATGAATTTTAGATGCAATTAACTCATCATTAGAAGCCTTTTGTTCTTATTTACACTGAAAAATAAAATGAATGAATATGGGGAAATTACTTTCTTGTTTGGTTTCATTCGACATTAATAAACAGTCCAACTACTTGACATGCAGAAATAATATATTTATTTTTGGACCTTGCTGGTATAAGATTTCTGGATTATGCATATTTGTTATTTTCATTGTTCAGTGAAGGAGGAGCTATGGAAGGGAGAGATAACAATAAATGCTTGTAAAATGATTGAATAAATAAATTTAGAAAAAAACAAGTAAATTATCTAACTGAATTGATCATTTAGTGCTGTGATCCTAGATATTGGTGGTTGAATTGTCAAGTATCTGTTCTACGCAGGTTTTAAAAATAAATTTTTATTTATCACTTTTTTAATATCTAAATTTCTCCCAGTATCTTTCCTCCTCTACCAACTAAAAAAATCATAGAGTATGACAAATAAGACTTTTTAACATAAAAATGCATAAAACTGATCAATATATTGAAAAAATCTGAAAATACATGTTTATATTTCATACCTCTGTACTTCCTACATCTGCAAAACAGTGTGAGGTGGCGTAATATATTCTTATATCTCTTTTTTGAGGATCATACTTGTTCTTTGCAATTTTCCAATATTCAGTTTTGATTGTTTTGTGGTTGTTTTTCCGATTTACATCATCATCATTGTATATATTGTTTTCTTTGCCCTATTAATGTCCCCATGCATCAGATCATGTAGATGTTTTTGTATCTCTCTGTATTCATGATATTGATTGTTTCTTATAGCATAGTAATAATATCCAATTATATCTATATACCATCGTTTGCTTGACCATTCCTCTATTGATGGGCATCCACTTACTTCTACTTCTTTGCTACCACAAAAAGTGCTATTATAAATATTTTGGTGTTGGTTGTTGTCCTTCATTCTTGAAGAGGACCAAAATAACATCACTATGTTGAGGTCAAGGTACAATGTGTCAGACTGATTGATCAGACCAAAAGAGCTTGGGAATGCTCTACCACAGGTCAGGCCCAAATAATCTGTAAGAACACTTAGAGTTGAGATGTCTCTAAATTTGCTCATCTCGCATTTCTTTTGAGCTATTGCAATTCTGTTTTGTATATAAAGCACAGCACTTTCTTTGATGTGGGCACACAATGCTGGATAATCCTGTGCCAGTGTCTCCCATGTCTCACGTTCAATTCCAAAGTTCTTCAGAAAGACTTTGAGAATATTTTTGTGTTGCTTCTTCTGACCTCCATGTGGGTGCTTACTTAGTGTGAGTTCTCTATAAAAATGAAGTGTTGGCATTCAAAAAGTGTGACCAGCCCATTGGAGTTGGACTCTCTACAGTAGAGTCTGAATGCTTGGTAGTTTAACTTGAGAAATGACCTCAGTTTCCAGTACTTTATCTTGCCAGGTGATATTGATAAGACAATCCAAGTGGAAGTGATTCAGTTTTTTTTTTCATACAGAAAACCCCACACAGGTTTTTCCATCTATTTAGTTTTCCATGTCACATCTCTGAGGATTCTTCCACAAAAGTTTGAGTCACATCCAAAATTTGCTTCATCACTTTGTCATGATTACTCTTAAACATTTTCTGTAATTTTATGCATCGTTTTACCAGTGTGTAACAGTAAGAATTTATTGAAAGAGCTGCCTTTAAAACAAGCACATAAAATGAAAGCAGGCAAAACATTTTGATAGCATTCTCGTTTTGAAAGTATTCAGATTTGGATTTAGGTTCTATTTTAGTCTATTTGGGGCACCAAAATCTATACAGAATGACAAGACTTTCAATTGAAATAGTGAAATTCTCAGGAAAGCCAGGATAAGACTGGAATAAACTTTTCTGTTCAGTTCTTTAAGTGTAATAATGTTTAAGGGACATGATGCCATAGCCTTCTTTGGTCTGTTACAGTTTTTGCAACCATAATCTTGTGGATCCCACCTGCTAATTGGATAGGTAAGGAAATTGAGGGCTATTTTTTGTGAGGTCCAGCCAGCATTATTTTCTCACTACTAGCACCATTCAGGCAACTTCTTCCTTCCATTTTAGTACAATTTGTTTAATTTTGGATGAAAAACATCCCTACTCACAGTCAACATCCATCTACAAATACTTTTCATTAATATAAGGGAGCATAAAATGCAGCTGCCACTCTAGGGAAATTTTTAGTGTAGTTAGACAAAACAAATTTAATGTTAAGATACAAATTAACCCCCCCCCCCAAAAAAAAAAAAACAAACAAAAGCAAGAGATGGGGAAGTAAGAGATCAAATAGGAAGCAAAATATTTAAATATGAATATCTAACAGTTGTTATGTGTGTGACTGCATGTGAGGAGAGGGGCAGTGGGGAAGCACAGGAAGGATAAGGAAAAGGTTTTTGTCTGGGTAGAGAGAAGAATTAAAATAACCATCCAGAATGATAGAAATGCTACACGGCAATGAATCTATCAATATCAGTTAATACCTTTGTAGTATGGTAGTTAAAAAGAAGTTATTTAAGTTTTTGGTAGTCTGAGACTGGTTGGTGGAGAAAGAGAAATTGAGTACAGCCAGGATAGGATTTAATTAGGCAGAGAAGAGGGTGAAGACATTGGAGGCAATGCCAAACCATGAACAAAAATGTCCAAGTGGAAAAATAAAGAGATTTTTAGGGGAAAGCGATTTTGTGTACGTGGCTGGAACAGAGGGAAGGTGAATAGTTATTAGGAATAAATTGGGAAATATATTAGAAAAATAATGAATCTTTAGAAAGCTTTTGAAGGACTTGGGAAGTCAGATTAAGCCATTTCAGTTTTATCCTATGGCAGTAGTTATTGAAAGTGGGGAGGAGAGTAAAGTATATAGCTCAGAGTGCTGGACCTGGAGTCAGGAAAACTTGAGTTCAAATCTGGCCTCAGACACTTACCAACTGTGTGACCCTGGATCCACTGGAGAAGGAAATGGCAAACTACTCTAGTATATTTGCCAAGAAAACCCCATGGACAACATTGGCATGCCATGGTGTCACAAACAGTAGGATACAACTGAACAGCTGAAAAACTAGGGTGGGTGAGGAGCATGTGTTTGCATAATCAGTGATATTTTTAATTAATATGTTTAACTGGCAGATAAACATAGTTGAATAAAGCATTGATCCTGGAGTGCAAAAGAGCTGAGTTCATTTCTGTCTTCCCTTATTAGCTATATGGCTCTGAGCAATACCTGTAACTTTTCTGCCTCAATTTTCTCATATGTAAAACAAGTATAAGAGTAATACCTCCCAGGGTTGTTAGGAGGATAAAATGAGATAATATTTATAGAACACTTTGCAGTCCTTTAAGGTACTATATAAGTATGTGCTATCTCTGTCAATACACACACACACACACACACAGTGATAATTGGGCAGCACTATACAGAATGATTCAGGTTCTTATTTTAAGTTCAGCTATTGGGTGATAGATGAGATCTTTCCCCAGAGTGATAGAGAAAGTGGAAAATAAGGGACATAACTGAAAGATATTTTGGAAGAAGAATTTACTTAATTTGTTGACAAAAGGAGAAGGGAAAGTCAAACATGGCTCCAAAGTTTTAAACTTGGGTGTCTGGGTGAATGTTACTGCCATTAAAAGAAATAACCTAGCTGATGAAAGATGGTTGTATGGTAAGTTAGGGGGAAGATCAGTTTAGTTATGGGGGCCTACAAAAGGAAATATTCATTTCAAACAGTTAAAACTTTAAGACCTGAGCTTGAAAGAGAGAACATTGAGGATGATGATGATGATATGATGATGATGATGATGATGATGATGATGATGATGATGATGATATTTATATAATACTACCCTGGGAGCTTGGTGCTATTATTATTATTATTATTATTATTATTATTATTATTATTATTATTATTACAATTTTTCAGAGGAGGAAAATGAAGCAAACAGTGGTTAAGTGACTTGCCCAGGGTCATACAACTAATAAATGTTCTGTGACTTCAGGCCCAGAGTTCTATCCACCTAGCTACCCACAAAAGAGAATGTATAGTCAGAAAATATAGAGAGAAGTGATGTAGAGTCAGAGATATGGTGCCAGGATTGTGTGGCACGAAGAAAACCAAGGGAAGAGATTACTTCAAGAAGGTTGAGCTTGTCAGAGAATTATAAAAGGTTAATAGTTTGCTGATTATGTAGTGAATGGACAGTTTGAAGAGACCGTTTTCATGAGAGTTAAAGGAAGGGAAGCCAGATTTTAAAGCATTTAACAAGAAAGTGGGAGGTGAGAAAATGGAATTAGCAGTGGGAAGCATTTCTTATTTCTTAGAAGAAAGAGAAATCAGATGGTAACTAGAAGGGGCCTTAGAGTCAAGTGAAGCTTTGTTTATGATTGAAAGACAGCAAAATCCTAGAACATGAAACTGACCATTTAAAAGGTGCCAGGAATTTTTTTTTGTTTTTGTTTGTTTTTTGTTTTAAGTAAACAATAGGTGTGTTTAGTACGGCCCATTTAAAGATCTGTAGTGCAAAATCTGATAAGGATTGTTTGTGAAACTGAATGTAGATGAAAAATGTCCCTTAGAACCTCTGAGAAATACATTTATCTCAGTTGATGCTCTTTTGAAGAGATTTTATCTGAAATCTCAGTATCAGGATTGTTCAAAGGAAGAATTTACCTTCTTCATTATCATCTGACATTTTGTGGTAGTTTATGAGAAAAGTTGTATTTCTACATAGTCACCACTAGAAATGTGTATTTTGCCTTTGTCTTTCTTTTTTACCATAAAGAATCTTAGATGGGATGGTTTCTATTCTCTACCTCATTCTTTTGGAGCAGGAACTTTTAGGTTGTAATTTTTTTTAACATTTTGATAACTCTTTTAGTATAATTGGTTAAAATTATAATCATATGTATTTTATGTTATTCATTTAAACACATTATTCTGAGTTAGGGGTCTCTAAGTTACACCAGTCTGCCAAAGGGGGACTATGACATAATACAAGGTTAAAAAAAAAAAAACAAACAACTTTATCCTAGCAGTGTCTGGGTGGTTTGAATTTTTCACACCAGACAAACATAATCTTTCCTCTGCCCTAATAGACTGCATGGGAGAGTTTCTTTGCTTTGGTCTAAAAAAAGACAACATACTTTTTCTTTATCAATCTCAGAAAGGCCATTTGAATACAATGTGTATCCCGTGACAGGGTATATAGTTCAGACATAGTGAATTCAGTGTTACACATTTACACTGCAGGATATTTAAAGACAATGAGACAGTGAAAGGGTGAGAAGAGAAAATGCTATAAAAGAATATGCTAATCCTAACAGAAAAGATTTCTTGTTAAGTTAATCAGTTAAATTTGGATAGTAGCAATTGCCAGCTTTAATTTTACTGTTTTATAATATAAATGTGTGTATCTTTATATCAAGTAGTTGTTTTTTTCATAGTGCTTATTATACAGTTTTTCAGGAAGACAAGGTTTACATGTATTAGAAAAAAATAAGGGTTTTTTGTTTCATTTTTCTTTATATGGGCAGTGATTAGATGAGGAAATTCCCTTTGTCAGTGCAGATAGATAAATCTTCTGTTCCTTTATAATCTTAGAGGTCTTAGGGTAATGAGAGGTGTCAGAGATATGGTTGGTGTCAGAGGCCAGATTTAAATCCAAATTTTGTTGATTCTGTATACAGCCATGCCTTGGAAATGTTGCAGGTTCAGTTCCAAACCATTTCTGTAAACAGTCACACACATTTTTTAGTTTCTTAGTACATATTAAAGTCTTGTTTATGCTGGACTGTAGTCTATTAAGTGTGCAGTAGTATTATTTCTAAAAAAAAATGTACATACCTGAATTAAAAAATGCTTCCTTGCTAAAAATTGCTCACCGTCTTCTGAGCCTTCAGAAAGTAGTAATAATTTTGCTGGTGGAGGGTCTTGACTGCATGTTGACAACTGCTGACTGATAAGTGTAGTGTTTGCTAAAGACTAGATTGGCTGCAGCAATTTCTTAAAACAAGTTTGCCGCATCTATTAACTCTCCCTTTTACAGGAACACTTAGAGGTCATTATCAATTGCAGTAATTTAAATATCATTGTGTCTAAGGGAATAGGGAGGCCCCAGGAGATGGAGATAGACATGGAGACATTACAGTCAAAACACACATATTTATTGATTAAATTCACTATCTTACTTGGGTGTAGTTCATGGGTCCCCAATTATAGTAATATCATCAAAGACCACTAATAATAGATAAAATAATATGAAAAAGTTTAATATAGTATGAAAATTACCAAAATGTGACACAGAGATACAAAATGAGCACATGCTGTTGAAAAAAAAAAAACTGTTTGATGCAGGGTAGTTCCAAAACCTCAATTTGTAAAAAGTAGAATATCTTTGAAGGTCTATGAGATAAGGTGTGCCTCTATCAGCCCCAATGCTGACAATATGAAGCATAATATAATTAAATGACTTGAAACTCAGTATGTTTCAAATGAACATACTGTTTTCCCTCTAAAAGATCTTTTTTCTTTTCATTTTTCTGTTAGGGCATTCCTGATTACTCCTAACTGAGCTGTAAATTGGGTGATAAAATGCTCTTCTGGGTCTACAAGGATGTCAGATATTAGGAAGGGCCTCCCATGTAGAAGTTCAAAGGGATTAAGCTTGGTATTTTCCCCAGGTGTAATGCAGACTCTTAGCAGTGCAATCTAGAGATTCTTTAGCCAATCCTTTTGGGTCTCAATGCATAGCTTAGTAAGTACCTGCTTGAGGGTATGATTTATTTTCTCTACCAGATGATTTCAGATTCCAGGCAGTGAAGGTGATAAGTGATTTTAAGTGTCTTTGCCACAGCCTGAATTATCTGTGAAAGACTGGGCCACTATCATTCTGTGAGGAGATAGGCAAGCCAAAGCAAGGTATAATTTCCTTTAAAAGGAACTTTGATAACTCCTTAGCCTTTTCAGTTATGCAAGGAGAAGCTTCAATCCAGTTAGTAAAGGTATCAACAAAAGCCAAAAGCAGTTTGAAACTACTGCACCGGCCATATGTGTAAAGTCTTATCTCTTAGTCTTCACCTGGGTGAATAGGTTTTAAAAAAGGGGGAGGTCTGACTGGCCCTTCAGGATTTACCTGGGCACAAGTTGGGCAAGCCTGACAGACTTCAGTTGTCTTCTCCTAGCTTACTGCCAGTGAAAATAGGCTTTATCAGAGACTAGAGGGCATTCTTACCCAGGTGTGTGGCTTGTTGTAAACGAAAGACACTTCACTTGGCTTTCCTCTAGGATAAGAAATTTGGCCTGAGGGTGTCTGAAACCACCCAGAGGAGGAGAGAGAATATCGCCTTTTTTGCTTAGTGGATCAGGGAGCTGTGCAAGCAAAGGAGCCAGGATAATTAACTGGTGGGCAGCATTCTTTGCTACAGTGTCTTCCAGGTGATTTCGAAGGGCCTGATCTGTTTCCCTTTTTGGTGGCCTTTGCGAAAAATAACAGTTATCTTGTATGACTTTTGAACAGCTTGGAGGAGATGTGAAATTTCCTGGGCATGTCTGATAGGGGAGATTTTTGCTGTTCAGATATCCCTTTTTTTCCAAATTGCTTCTTGGGCATATTGAATATGGAAAGCATATTTTGAGTCACTAAAAGCATTTACTCTTTTATTTACCCCTAGCTCTAGGGCTCTGGTGAATGCTATTAATTCTGCCTTTTGGACAGAGGTTGCAGGGAGCAGGAGTTTGGTCTTTGTGGTATGGTGGAGGCTGACTACTGCATACCCAGCTCTCCTAACCCCTTGTTCAATAAAGCTTGACCCATCTGTGTAGAACTCTGCTTTGGGGTTTGGGGGGAAGGACAATCTTTTAGATCAGATCGACTGTACAAGGTCTCCTTACAATCATGAACCAGGGCATCTGCCTGGGTACTGTCTGGGAGGAGGGGTGCTAAATTGAGAGTGTGACACATACAAAGAATTAGGTCATGGGTATCTAAGAGCAAGACTTGATATTTGGTGAGCCTGCTGCTAGCCAACCATTGATGGCCCTTTGTTTCTAGAATGCTCTGAATTCAATGGGGCTTTGGCCTGAGTTAGGACTCACAAAGCCTTTCCTTTCTTTTCATCAACATACAGAGTGAAAGGTTTGTCTATATTGTGTAGAGCTAATGCTACAGTGGTAGTCAATTTAGTTTTTAGAGTCTCAAAAGCTCTTTTAGAGAGTGAGTCAGAGCCTTGAAGTCATAAAGGGGCTTAGCAATAAGACCAAAATTAGGGATCCTGAATCTACGAAATTCATCCATACCTAGAAAAGTTTAAAAATTTTTAGTAGCCAGAACAGAGGTAGACAGGATTACCCTTTTCCTCTTTGAGGTTAAGGAGTGAGAGGTGGATGTTAGTTTATGGCCCAGATACTTTACAGTTTGAAGTGATATTTGGACTTTGTTCAAAGAGATACTATATCCCCTCGAGTGACTCAGAAAGTAAGAGATCGTCTGGCAGGAGGCCAAAGAGGCCTCCTTAGTGGGGCTACAAATGAGATCATCCACATACTGAATTAAACTACTATCTGCTAGCTTAAGGTCTCTTAAATCTTTTCCTAAAGCCTGACCAAAAAAATGGGGCCTAACCTGAAAACCTTGGGACAAAACTGTCCAAGTTAGCTGGGGGTAGGGGAGTGTATCCATTCAGAGGCAAAAATAAATTGAGAGTCTTTATGAAGAGGTGTATAGAAAAAGGCATCTTTGAGATCCAGGGTGGAAAAGCATTGGGTTCACCTAGGCATCTTAGTGAGTATAGTGTATGGGGTTAAGTGTATAGGAGCAAGAGCGTCATTAACAGTGATGAGATCTTGAACTATTCCATATTCTCCGTTAGGCTTTTTTAATGGGAAAAATAGAGGTGTTACATGGGGACTAGCAAGAGACAAGGATTTTCTACTTAAGAACTTTTTCAGTCAATTTTTGCAGTCCCTTCCAGGTCTCAGGCTTAATTGAATATTGATAGGGGAACACATTAGGATCTCTGAGGTGAACAAGGGCTGGGGTGGCATGAGTAGCTTGCCCTGGAATTCCCTGAGCCCAAACAATTGGCTCAACTGTGTCCTATACTTCTGGGGCAAAATGGGGAGGTCTGATAAAAAGAAAAAGGGAGATGGGAGGCTTAATTAGAGAAAATTGGCTCCCTAGTTTCATCATTATGTCTCTTCCTAATGAGGGGTTGGGGCAAGAGGAGAGGATAAGGAAGGAATGTTCAAATAACAGATCCTCAAATAGTCAGGGAAGGGGTTATATCTCTTGACAGCCCTTAATTTTCGCTTTGATGCCCATGACCCCATGGTTTGAGGGGCAAATAGGGCCAGAGTAGTTGGTTAGAATGGAGTAGATAGCCCCTGTATCTGTGATAAAGTGGATAACCTTACTATTTGGTCCTGGAAAAAGGAAGGTTTTTCATTTCCTCTGAGTAATCTCCTTGATTTTTTTTGAAAATTTGTTTTTGAAACTCCTTTCTTTGGTCTTCTAACAGGTAAATCACCATATATTCTCTTTCTCCTGTCCTCATTCTACCAATCATCCCATTCCCGCTCACCAGTGAGAACAACAGTGCTCCTGGGGGTAGGATGTGTATTTCATGGGGTTGGAGCTAACTACATGGTCCCCAAACTTCTGCAATGGTTCCCAGATTACCCCATTCTTGGTGGCACAACAGGTTGAGAAGAAGATATGCAAGCCTCCCCAAGAAAGCTCAGATTGAAGAGACACAGCCTAAAACCCTCAGTAAATTTGATTGGATCTTCAGAGCATTGACCCAGTTTCTCTTTAACCGGAGTGAGGTTGGAATTGGAGAATGGAATATGTACTCTAATTGTCCCAGCTGGGTGAGGCAGCTGCACTTAATGGGGGTGAGAATGATACTTTTATACAGAAAAAGGGAAAAAAAGTTCTTGATGGGATTAAAGAGTGGCCAGTGTCGTGGTCTGGTCTGGAGGTTGCAGAGAATGAAAGGCTGGCCTGGGTCTGAGGGGCACAATGAAAGGACTCTTGAAAGATGATACTGGGATGGGCTAGATACCTGGGGAAACCCCAGGGCTGAAATGTGTGAGGAAATTCAAGGACTTTTTTTTTTACAGCTCCTGTTGCCTAGTCAGCCCTATCACTATTGTTATTCCTATTTTACACTTGAGGAAACTGGGGTAAATAGAAATTTAGTGGCATACTGAAGATCATAGAAAGTATGTGTCACATTTGAACTCAGGTCTTCCTGACTCTAGACCAAGTGATCTACTGTATACTGTGCCACCCAAAACCTAATTGGGGCAGACATGGTGTGTGTGTGTGTGTGTGTGTGTGTGTGTGTGCACATATTTATCTAGATATCTACAGATGACAATCTGTATTGAAAGAATGGAGTTCCTTTACTGTGAGTCCCTAGAACCAGTAAAATCACAGAACTGAAATCCCCTGTCCTTGGAGCTACCTAAATATCTCTCTCTCTTTCTCTATCCCTCCCTTCCTTCCTTCCTTCCTTCCTTCCTTCCTTCCTTCCTTCCTTCCTTCCTTCCTTCCTCTCTCTCTCTCTCTCTGTGTGTCTCTCTGTCTCTGTCTCTTTCTCTGTCTCTCTCTCTCTCACTCACATACACACACTTCAAACTTTGCAATTAGTGGTGTGTTGATAAATCTTTAACAACCAGCTCTCTTGGGGAAAAAAAAGGATGCTGCACAGGTTGTATCGCTGAATCTGCAATTCTGGAGTAACATTTTCTTCTTCACTTTCTTTAGTCTAGACGATTAAAAAAAAACCAGTAAGTGCAACCTTCATTTGTAGCATTTGCTCCTTTCGGTGGTGTAAATGCTTATTCTGCAAATTCTACAGCTTATCTCTTGAGAGCCAGTTCAAGCTGGCTTCAACACATCCTTGCTTGCAATGCATTCTAAATTTATGTGTATGACAATATTGAAATCATACTGTGAACAATAATATCCAGCTAACTTCCTGGGTCTGGTTTTTGTTTTTTAAAATTTCTTTTCCATGATTAATGATTGATTTATTTAGCATACTTATGCAGAGTAGTTAAAACAGTGTGTGTCACTGTTATCCTTTACCCCCTCCCCACTCCTCTTTATTCCTTTCTGAATTTACAGTATATTTTTCTTGGGATCCGGAGATAATTTTTTTTTTGCCTTTTTTGGAGGGCAATTGGGGTTAAGTGACTTCCCCAAGGTCACATGGCTAGTTTTTGTGTTAAGTGTCTGAGGCCGGATTTGAACTCAGGTCCTCCTGACTCCAGGGCTGGTGCTCTATTTGCTGTGCCACCTAGCCACCTCGATAATTAAATATTTTTATTTAAAAGAAGAGAATGTTAGAGTGTTCCTGACCCTTTATCCTTTATCAGGATCCTCTGTATGTATATCTGACATTGTACTCCTCCTCAAGTCAAATTAGAATATTTATATCTTAATGTGGCTTTCCTGTGGATCCTGATATTTACCTGTACCAAGAGAGAACATATAAGAAACTTAATTTCTCAGGAACAGTAGCTATACTTCCAGTGTCTCTTTATTGATAGTATCAAGAAGATTTGCCTTTGGTGGTTCCTGACCTCGGTGACATTGGCTTCAGTACTTAATTTGTTCCCTGTACATAAGAACTTTTAAATATGTAGCTCCTTTCTCTGCTTGTGTTTCTGTGATCTTCCAGAATATAGTTAGGGGTCTCTGAATAACTAATTAACAAGTGGTTCTGTGGGAGGGGAAAAAAAAAGATTGTAGGACACTCTTTGGAGTTTAGAGTACATTATTCACATTTTCTCCATTACTTTAGTGTATAGACAGTCCACAAAACAGTAGATCTAGCTCATATTCATTCATTTGCCCATTTCTGAAATATAAATGCTCACACTGAAAATTGAACAGTTAACTTGCCAGCTGGTTTAAGTTGGCTCCAGCCCATCCCTCCATAAACCCCAAGTGAAAATTCTCTCTTCTCAGATATTCCCAGAACAACTTGTATGCCTCTTTCATTTGCTTATACTATTCCATGTATTGTGTTATAGTTGCCTTTTTATATAGTGAATTCCTTGTATTAAAGAGTGTGATCATGGAGGGCAGATGCATGCTTTCCTCTGGTAACTGTAGAAGGCATTCAAGAAAATTTTGTTAAATTCAGTTGAAATTTATTCTTCAATTATAAGCTTTCCTCATGTAGTAATTACTATAACCTCATTCTTTCAAAGTGAGGCTCTATGTATTTATGCCTCAGGAAATAATTGTGAAATTGGAAGTTTCTTTCTCTATAGTTATCAGCTTGAGCCCACATTACAGTATGCGCCCTCCCATTTAACTGCAAGAAGGTGATGCCACAGTCTCATTTAGTCGATTAGTAACAATAAGTTTTTTTACAAAGAGCATTTTGTTCAAAAATACAGCAAGAAAAAAAAAAATTGGGGGGGCGGAGCCAAGACGGCGGAGTAGAAACAGCTCGTCCAAGCCTCTCTGCCCCCAGATTCTCCACAAACTATGTAAAAAAGGACTCTGAACAACTTCTGGAGCCCCAGCACCCACAGAACGACACAGAGAAGCTAACCTCCCGCTGAGGACAGCCCAGCAGCCCTGCAGGAAGGACCAGCGCAGCAGTCTAGGAGCCGGCAGCGCGCAGAGCGCAGGAGCCGAGCCGAGCTGAGCCTAGGTCCACGTGAGCTGAGGTTTTAGCCCCAGGGCGGCAGGGCCAGCAGCCGGCTGGAGGAACCCCAGAACACCAGGAGCTGTGGAGACTCCAGAATTATCAACATAGACTTGCCTAGGACAAAGTAAGAGGTTAGTGTCCTATGGACTTTGGGACCTGTATTTGGGAATGCGTCAGCTCCCTCCCCTGGGGGCTAGAAGCCACTGAGGAGACACGCCATTTTGTAGTTTTCAGAGGCATTTCCGGCTCCCAGCCTACAAATCGTGGGGAGATCCAGCGATCAGTCTTGGGGGGGAATCGCTCTTGCTTTAACCTCCCTGGATCTGGATTGTGATCTAGGGTGGAAGTTGTGGGTGGGTTTATAGCTTGCCAGAAACGGAAGTTGCCCCCCACACGTTCGGGACGAAAATTCCTCTAGCTGGCCTTAAAGCCATAGTGTGGCAACAAGCCCAAAAGTCAAGCAATTAAGTGGCAACATGCCAAGCAAAGGAAACAGAAAAATGCAACCCTAGACTCCTATTTTGGGGGCATAGAGCAGGAAAAAGACTGTGAGGTCAGAAGTCCTGCTCCAAAAGCCCCAGGGGAAAACATGAGCGGGTTGCAGGCCATAGAGGACCTTAAGAAGGACTTTAAAAATCAAATAAGAGAAGTGGAGAAAAAATTGGAAAGAGAAATGAGAAGGATGCAGGAAAAGTATGAAATGAGGGTCAACAGCCTGACTGAGGAAAGCAACACCTTAAAAAATAGACTAGCTCAAATGGCAAAGGAGGCCCAAAAGGGCAATGAGGAGAGGAATGCCTTAAAAAGTCGAATTTGCCAGATGGAAAAAGAATCTCAAAAGTTCACTGAGGAGATTCATTCCTTCAGAGTTAGACAGGAGCAAATGGAAGCTAGTGTCTTTATGAGAAATCAAGATGCTGTTAAGCAGATCCAAACAAACGAAAGATTAGAAGGCAATGTGAAATATCTCATGGGAAAAACCACTGACCTGGAGAACAGATCCAGGAGAGACAATTTAAAAATTATTGGACTACCTGAAAGCCATGATCAAAGAAAGAACCTAGAAATCATCTTTCAAGAAATTCTCAAGGAAAATTGCCCTGATGTTTTAGACCCAGAGGGCAAAATAGAGGTTGAAAGAATCCACAGATCACCTCCTGAAAAAGATCCCAAAAGAAAACTCCCAGGAATATTATAGCCAGGTTCCAGAATCCCCAGATCAAGGAGAAAATACTACAAGCAGCCAGGAAGAAACAATTTCAATATTGTGGAAACACAATCAGAATAGCCCAGGACCTGGCAGCTTCTACACTGAGGGAGAGAAGGGCATGGAATATGATATTCCAGAGGGCAAAAGAACTGGAATGAACCCAAGGGTCACCTACCCAGCAAAACTGAGTATTTTGTTTCAGGGGAAAATATGGTCATTCAGTGGAATAGAGGACTTTCAAGCATTCTTGAGGAAAAAACCAGAGTTGAATAGAAAATTTGACATCCAGACGCAAGAAGTAAGAGATGCCAGAGAAGGTAATCAGGGAAAAGAAATCAAAAGTAACTTATCAAAGTTGAACTATTTACATTCCTATATGGAAAAGCAATATCTGTGACTGATGATATCTTTCTCACTATGAAAATAATGGAAGAAGGGGGTGTGGTCATATGAATACATATGTGAATGTGTGTGTATATGGTTACAGTTATATATGGATAGAGGGCATAGGTTTAATTTGTTGGGAAGGGAGAGTACTCAGGGGATGAAATTATGAGGTGAGAGAGGAAAGTGGCAAGAGGAGATGGGGAGAGACATGGTAGGGTAAACTATCTCATGTAGGGGAAGTGGATGCAAAGGAGGGGGAGAATAAGGAAGGCTAAAAAGGCAAAACCACATTCACATTGAATTTGGTTCAGGGAGAAAATGACATACATACTAAATGGGATATCTCAACCTGCAGCAGGATAGGGGGAAGGGGATGAGAGGAGAGATGATGGATGGGAGGGCATCCTTGGGGTGAGGGGAGGTTGGAAGTACCCACTATAGAAGAGGGACAGGATCATGTAGGGAATGGACCAGGTTGGGGTGGGATGAGTGGGAGGGAATTATAAGCAGCCTTGTACAATATATCTACTATGATAATGTTTTGCATAGCTAGACATGTACAACAAATACTGAATTACTTATCTTCCCAGAGGGAATGGGTGACAAGGGAGGAAGGAAATGGATCTGAAATTTGAGGTTGTAACATTAGATGTTTCAAATATATATAAATACTATTATTAATACTCTTTTGCCTATAATTGGGAGATAAGATGTGCAGGCATTGGGACACAAAGATTCATCTTCCTCTAATGGAAAAGTCGATGGGGGTATGGGAGAAGGTATGGGAGAGAGCAGATTGGAGGAAGCGATATCTTGTGGGACTGCTATTCTGGGAGGTTGGGTAGGGGAATAATGGGGGGAAAATGATTATAACTCAAAATATGGCAGAAATGAATGATGTAAAATAGAAGTTAATAAAGTATTTGTTTAAAAAAAATAAAAATAACAAAAAAATAAGGGAAAAAAAAGAAAAAAAATTATTTATCTTATGCTTCTGCCCCTACCCAATACAGCATCCCAAGGCCATGGTCTTTCTTATACTACCTTTTTCTGGGGTAGGGGTGGGTGAGTCAGACCAAAATCAGTTACCATGTAGCTTTTGGATTGCTACATTGAGATGCAACTTAACTACAAGATGAGTCCATGTCTCAACTATATCCAGGCTGGATTCGAAAGGTTGTCCTTTACCCTGGGGTATCAAAACTGGACTGTTAGACCACAAACTCAGCATGGATTCAAGAATACCCATCTTCAATACCCTTCCACTAAAATTCAGGTAGAATACATGCAAAGAAAAGATGTCACAAGTCAACCTTGGATGGAGAGTTGCCTGAGACCTGAGTGTAGCTAGGAAGGACAGGATCAGACCAAGAGGATTGATATTTTTGCACTAATGTCCTTTGAATGCACCCAGTTCCAGCTATATAATGAGTCAAAAAACATTATTTTCACCAAATGATTATAGACCAGAACTGTTTGCACATACTTAAAAGTCTGTATGTTGCATCAGTAAGGCATTCTATACATGTTAATTAGAATTGTGCTTATTGTTTGATCCCCAATATACTAGCTTCTGACTTCAATATTTGTCTTAATTTCTAGCCTCAGACACATTCTGGAAAAGGTTCATTCCTGTTTCTTGTTTCTAGTTTTTTCTCTTTGAAGTTATGATCCATTCCATTTTTGTGAGTAGTTCTTGCAATTATGGAATCCTTACTCTCTCTGTCTGCCCAGGGGCAGATGTTGCTCCTACCCTGGTTTCTCTGCTATGCTCTGAGACATCATGCAAGTTATCCTTTGGTTCTAATAACGTCCTAAGTACAAATAAATAAATCAAATAGTATTTGATTTATCCACCTAAGAATAAGAGCTCAGAGCTGATATTGCTCGGATCTGCAATTCTAGTTATAAAAACGTCAGTACTGTGTTCTAAATTGAATACCAGATTATTAAGTCATCTCTCCTATCAAAATATTGTATTTTTCTTCAATTAGCAATTATTTGAATAGTTTTCACCTAATAATTTACATTAAATATGATATGTTAAAAGCTTATTCTATTTTGCAGTTTTTGTCAGCCAACAGGTTTTTATTAAACACCTGCTATGAGCCAAGAAACACTGCATTAAGTATTGGAGATAGAAAGATATAAGCTCTCTCTCTCTCTCTCTCGCTCTTTCTCTCTCTCTCTCTCTCTCTCTCTCTCTCTCTCTCTCTCTCTCCAAACACCCTTAGCCCCACCAAAACAGTCTCTGTTATTAAGGCAGTTACAGTCTAATGGGGGAGATAACATGCAAACAGAGATCAGGAGGGAGATAATTCTAGGCATTATGGACAGGAAGTGAATATGCCTTGAGTTGGGAGATGGAGTGTCTTGCATGTGGAACAGAAAGGAAGTTGGTGAACTGGATTGAAGAGTTTGTGTAATGGAGCTAGAGTTCAGAGCCTTGAACTTGCTAATCAAGTGAGTTGAAAAAAAATCAAGAAGTGCCTGTCCCTTCTCCTGTACTGAAGAGCTCAAGACTTCATCCTACTTCCACTCCTTAAAAACTTCTGACATCAATTAATGTTTACAGGATTTTTAGTGAGTCAGTCTCTGACCTGAGAAGGCTCAGAGCTTCACAATGCAGTCTTAGATCTGACGACCAGTAATCACATAGTTTAATTAATCAATTTCAGAGTGAGGAATGTTCTTTTAGCTGAAATAAAACCACAGGTTACATACTTAAATCAAAATAGGGGAAGGAGCAGGGGAAGGTGGGTTACAACAATCATTTAATGATTTCCCCCAAGAGACTGCAGGTCCTACAATACAGTAATTCTGGAGTCAAATCTTTGGGGATAGTGATTATCTTTACTGAAGTATAGAACCAGATTTCTGTGAGGGGAACAAGTTCTACAATCTTTGATTTGATTCACTTAAGGCCCAGTGATTGTGAGCATTGTCAGAGTTTTCATTAATCAATTTAAGCAGCATTGTGAGCTCTGACTCCCAAGCCAGAGAGGCAGCACTTAAGAAAACTCAATTATTAGTGTATTCATTATGCTTGTCCTATTGATTAATATGAAAATTATAAATTCCTTTTTCAACATGTATAATATCTTTACATTTGGTGAAAATATTTGTTTCCCTTGAACTTCCCTTTAAGAATATCTTATCTTCCCTTTAAGACCCTTCATGACTCCATTTGGGGTTTTCTTACCAAAGATACTGGAGTGGTTTGCCATCTCAGTCTCTGGATATCACAGGGTGCTAATTCTTGAATATATTCATTAGGTTGTATTGTGTTAATTATATGAGTTTTTTTTTTCTCCTCTACCAGACTGCAAGCCCTATGAAGGTAGGGAAGTGGACTTTTCTGATTAAATTCATCTACTCTAATGCTTAGCACAATGTTTTGTACATGATCACTATGTAATACAAATTTGAAAAAAGAATGTTGAATAATTCATTGCACTCATTTATCTGGTCTGGCTAAGGGTGGGGGGTAGACCCAAGATGGTGGCATAGAAGCAGGAAAACTCCATATTTCCCCTCCATAAGCAACTAAAATACCTATAAAAATGACTCTAAAAAAATTAGGGGGCTACAGAACCCACAATGTGACAAAGAAAAACAAACCTCCCACTGAAGACAGACTGGAAGGCCAGCAGAAAGAATCTATTACAGCATACTGGGAGCCGAGCCCAGCCCTGCATCATATCCATGGTTTTAGCCCCAGGGCGGCCCTAACCAGCCATGGCTAGTGGGACATCAGGAGAGTGGATAACCAGTAGCAGTGGTGGTTTCCAGAATTATAAACCCATAAATACCAAAGACAATGTGAGAGGTCAGTGGACTTTGGAAGAGGGGGTCTGGGAGTAGAGTCCGGCCTCTGATTCCCAGAGGAAGAAGCGGCTGAGGTGTGTCTACCCCCATGTGTCTGCTTCAGAGCTCCTGGCCTGCAGATTGTAGGGGAACCAATCAGTGAGTCAGAGGGGTAATGGCTCTTGCTTTAACCTGCTTGGATCTGGATTGCTGTCTAGGGTGGAAGTCCTGGGATGCGTGACCAGTGTGCCAGAGCCAGTGGAGGCTTCTGAGAAGGCAACCAACTAATAGCTCTGGCAGCTGTGAAAACACCAGTGATTTGGGACAAAGCTCTGCTCTCTGGGAACCGAGTTCTACTGTGGCAAAAGTCAAATGATTGAGTGGGAACATGAGCAAGGAAAGGATGCAAAGCAAGCACAGCGATTGGGTTTTGGATTCCTTTTTGGGGGACAAAAAGGATCAAAGCGTGGAACAGGAGGAAGACAGCAAAGTCAGAACTCCTGCACTAAAAGCTTCCAAGAAAAATGTGAGCTGGTTACAGGTCATAGAGGAGCTTAAGAAGGATTTTTAAAACCAAATAAGAGAAGTGGAGGAAAAAATTGGAAAGAGAAATGAGAATGATGGCAAAAAATCCGAAATGGAGAGTCAACAACCTAACTGAAGAAAGTAAGACCTTAAAAAATAGACTAACTCAAATTGCAAAAGAGGCTCACAAAGCCAATGAGGAGAAGAATACCTTAAAAAGCTGAATTTGCCAGATGGAAAAAGAATCTCAAAAGTTCACTGAAGAGAATCATTCCTTCAGAATTAGATTGGAGTGAATGGACTTTATGAGAAAGCAAGATGCTAGTAAACAGATCCAAACAAATTAAAAATAGAAGGCAATGTGAAATATCTCATTGGAAAAAACACTGACCTGGAAAATGGATCCAGAAGAAATAATTTAAAAAACATTGGGCTACCTGAAAGTCATTATCCAAAAAAGAACCTAGAAATCATCCTTCAAGAAATTCTCAGGGGGTGAGCAAAGATAGCAGAGTAGAAACAGCACTTCCACAGTCCTCCAGCCCACACCACTTCAAAATTATGTAAAAGGGAGACTCTGAACAACATCTGGAGCTCCAGCACCCACAGAACAACACAGAGAATCTAACCGCCTGCTCAGTACAGCCTGGCAGCCCAGCAGGGAGCAGCCAGCGCAGGTTGCTGGGAGATGAGCCCAGGACCACTTGAGTTAGAGGTTTAAGCCCCAGGGCAGCTGGTCCAGCAGTCAGCAGGAGGGACCACAAAACACCAGCAGCAGCTTTGGCTTTTCCAGAATTCCCAACACAAAGTGAGAGGTTAGTGCCCTATGGACTTTGGGACCAGTATTTGGGTAATGCCTCAGCTTCTTCCCCTGGGGGCTAGATGTGGCTGTGGAGATGTGGCACAGCTGCCATCTTGCAGCTTCAGTTCCTGGCCTGTGAACTGTAGGGGGATCAAGCGATCAGTCTGGGGGGTAATTGTACTTGCTTTAATCTCCCTGGATCTGAATTGTGGTCTGGGATGGAGGT
Source organism: Gymnobelideus leadbeateri (assembly GCA_011680675.1). Classification (NCBI taxonomy): domain Eukaryota; kingdom Metazoa; phylum Chordata; class Mammalia; order Diprotodontia; family Petauridae; genus Gymnobelideus; species Gymnobelideus leadbeateri. Next base: position 53,278 of record WOXC01001682.1, read on the forward strand.
CTTGGGGTGTGTGTCCAGCTTGCCAGAGTGTGTGGGGGCTTCAGGGAGGCCACCCAACTAATACCTCTGGCAGTTGAGAAGACCCCAATGTTTGGGAGGGAAGCTCCACTGTCTGGTGGCAGAGTCCTACTGTGGCAACAAGACCAAAAGTCACGTAATTAAGTGGCAACATGCCTAGGCAAAGTAAACAAAATAAACAGAAAAATTCAACATTAGACTCCTATTTTGGGGGCAAAGAGGATTGAAGCATGGAAAAGGAAGAGGACTTTGAGATCAGAAGTCCTGCACCAAAAGCCCCAAATGAAAACATGAGCGGGTTACAGGTCATAGAGGACCTTAAGAAGGATTTTAAAAACCAAATAAGAGAAGTGGAAGAAAAATTGGGAAGAGAAACGAGAAATTGCAGGAAAAGTATGAAATAAGAGTCAACAGCATGACTGAGGAAAATAACATCTTAAAAATATAATAACTCAAGTGGCAAAAGAAACTCAAAAAGGCAATGAGAAAAATGCCTTAAAAGTGAAATTTGCCAAATGGAAAAATAATCTCAAAAACTCACTGAGGAGACTCATTCCTTCAGAATTAGACTGGAGTAAATGGAAGCTAATGACTTTATGAGAAATCAAGATGCTTTTAAACAGATCCAAACAAATGAAAAAAGAGAAGGCAATGTGAAATATCTCATGGGAAAAACCCTGACCTGGAAAATGGATACAGGAGAGATAATTTAAAAATTATTGGACTACCTGAAAGCCATGATCAAAGAAAGAACCTAGAAATCACCCTTTAAGAAATTCTCAAGGAAAATTGCCCTGATGTTTTAGACATATAGGGCAAAACAGAGGTTGAAAGAATCCAGAGATCACCTCCTGAAAAAGATCCCAAAAAGAAATCTCCTAGGAATATTATAGCCAGGTTCCAGAATTCCCAGATCATGGAGAAAATACTATAAGCAGCCAGGAAGAAACAAATTAAATATTGTGGAAAAACAATCAGGATCGCACAGAACCTGGCAGCTTCTACACTGAGGCATCAAAGGGCATGGAATATAATATTCCACAGGGCAAAGGACCTGGGATTAAAACCAAGAATTACCTACCCAGCAAAATTGGGTATCTTGTTTCAGGGGAAAATATGGTCATTCAGTGGAATAGGGGACTTTCAAGCTCTCTTGAGGTAAAAACTAGAGTTGAATAGAAAATTTCATATTTAGACACAAGAAGCAAGAGATACTTGAGAAGGTAAACACGGTAAAGAAATCAAAAGGAACTTATCAAAGTTGAACTATTTACATTCCTGCATGGAAAAATAATAACTGTGACTGATGAAACCTTTCGCAGTATGAAAATAATTGAAGAAGGGTATATGGGCATATGAATACATATGTGAATGTGTGTATATATGTTTATAGGTATACATGGATAGAGGGCACAGTTTGAATTTGGTGGGAAGGGATGATACTTAAGGGGTGAACTTAAGAGGTGAGAGAGGAATGTTGCAAGAGGAGATGGGGAGAGATGGGGGTGGGGGTAAACTATCTTATGTAGAAGAGGCAAGGGGAAGTAGTTGCAGGGGAGGGGAAGAACAGGAAGGCAAAAAGGCAAAACCATATTCTCATTGAATTTGACTCAGGGAGAGAATGACATTCATACTAAATGGGATATCTTACCCTGCAGAAGAGTAGGGGAGAGAGGAATGAGAGGGGGGATGATGGAGGGGAAAGCATGCTGGGGGGAAGGGAGGTTTGAGGCACCCACTTTTGAAGAGGGACAGGATCAAAGTAGTCAATGGATCAGGTTGTGGGTGGGATGGGTAAGAGGGAAATATAAGCAGTCTTTTACAATATATCTACTATGGTAATGTTTTGCATAGGTATACATATATAACATATACTGAATTGCTTATCTTCCCATTGGGAGTGGGTGACAAGGGACAAAGGGAATGCATCTGGGATTCGAAGTTTTAAAATTGATTGTTTCAAATATATATAAACACTATTATTAATACTGTTTTGCATGTAATTGCGAGATAAGATGTGCAGGCATTGGGTCACAGAGATTCACCTTGCCCTAATGGAAAAGTCGAAGGGGATATGGGAGAAGATATGGGAGAGAGCAGATTGGATGTGGGGATATCCTGTGGGACTACTATTCTGGGGTGTTGGGTAGGGGAAAATGGGGAAAATTGTAACTCAAAATCTGGTGGAAATGATGTAAACCACAAGTTAATAAAACATTTGGGAAAAAAAAAAGAATTTGAATGCTATACTACTTGGTGCATATATGTTTAATAATGATATTATTTCATTGTTTATGGGGCCTTTTAGAAGAATATCTTATCCCTTATCTCTTCTGAGTACAACTGGTTTTTCTTTCGCTGTGTCTGAGATTAGGATTGCTTTTTTATTTCAGGTGAAGCATAATATATTCTAACCCAGCCTTTTACCTTTACCTTTTTTGCATCCCCTTTTCCAATCTGTTTCTTGTCAGCATCATATTGTAGGATTATGATTTTAAATCCATCCTGCTATTCACTTCTATTTTATGAGAGAATTCATCCCATTCACATTCATAGTTATGATTACTCTATACTTTTTTCCCCATCATATTCCCCAACCCTGTTTATCCTTTCAGTTTTCCATTCTCCCTTTCCCTCAAAAGAGTTTTGACCACTGCCTCACTCAGTCTTCCCTCCCTTCTGTCAGCTCTCCTCTCTTTTTTTTCCTTTTTCCTTTACTACTTCTTCCCTCCCTTCTTACCACCCCCTGCCTTTTATTTCTTTTTTTCCCTCCTACTGCCTGTAGGGCAAGTTGGATTTCTGTACTTAACTGAGTGTCTTATTCCCTCTTTGAATGAAATTGTGTGAGTTCAAACAATGCTCATCTCCCTCCCTTATTTTCCTCTACTATAATATGATTTTGTGCCTCTTCATGTGATATAATTTACCCTTTTCTATATCTTCCTTTCCTCTTCTCCCATTACAATCCCTTTGCACCCCTTACTTAGGTTCTTTTTTTACACAGCCAAACCCTCTGTCTATGTATGTATATCACCTTAAATGTCATAATTAAGATAAAATTCTCAAGATTTATAATTATCTTCTTCCCATGTACTGATTTGCCCTTATTGAATAGCATGGTTTTAAATGTTTTTTTTTTAATTTTTTTTTTCTTTACATTTTTGTTCCTCTCTTGAGTCTTGTATTTGAAGGTCAACTTTCCATTGGGCTCTGGTCTCTTTATTAGGAAGCTTTAGAAGTCCCCTATTTCATTGAATATACATTTTCTTCCCCCAGAAGTTTATGCTCAGTTTTGCTGGGTTATTTATCCTTTGTTATAATCCAAGCTCCTTTGCCTTCTGGAATATGATATTCTAAGCCTTCTGATGTGTTAATATAGAAGCTGCTAGGTCCTGTATAATTCTGAATGATTTTTTTAAGCTGCTTGCAGATTTTCTCTTTGACCTGATAATTTCTGGAATTTGACTTCAATAGTCCTTGGAATTTTAGGATTGCTTTTGGGTGGTGAATGGCATATTCTTTGAATGACTCTTTTACCCTCTGATTCTAGGCCCTTCTTTCTGATTAGTTTGTCAAGGTCAGTTTAAGTACTGAAAACTATCACAGAATAGAGACCAGAACCCAGAAGAGTAGGACTGGGTTCAGAACAGTGCCAACTCAGCTGGAAGTTTTTCAGTGGGTCACCTTCTCACCCCTTTGAAGGATTCAGATCTTGACTAATGTTGGTCGTCTGAGAGAATAAAGAAGTGTAATTAGAGGCTGGGATGGAAGTTCAGAAGCATTATCCTCTTAAAGAGAAAAGATTTATTGTAAGAAGTACCATTAAAAAGGTATAATAGAAGAAAAACCACCCAACTGACAGACCAGTAAGAATTGGCTGAAAAGAAAAAAAAAAACAACAACATACAAATGTTTGAAGGAAAGAAGCATTTGGATTAACAGGTACTTAACAGCAAAGGAAACTGAATAAAAATTCCGTGAGCAAGGTATTACAAATAACAATTCTACAAGGTTTCTTAAAATGGTAATGGAGAAGGAACAGTTAGCATCAGAGGAGTTCAGAAGAATAAACAAAGAATAAAGTGAAAATAAAATAAGGTTTGAAATGTATGCTCTTTATGAAAAAAATCAACAAGAGAATGAAGAATTTAGAATAAAATCATATTAATTTTTTTTTTGCAAAATGAATGAAAAACAGAACACAAAAATATGGAGGCAGAAAATTAAGTGAACAAAATGGAAAAGCCCTGACTTCAAAGAACACAGAGTTCTACAGAAACTATCACTTAACTTCAAAGTTGGATGCAAAATACAATCTAAGGATTCCAGGGAAAAAAAAGAAAGAACAAAAGACCTCAAATGGTACACTTCAAGAATCCTTTAGGAGAATTATCTAGAAATATAGAAGCAAATGACAAAGTAAAGACTGAGAGAGTTCACAGAACACTAATGAAAAGAAACTCAAGTTTAATTTAACATGAAACCTTATAGTCAAACTTCTGAATTACAACATCCAAAAATAAATTTTACAGATAGTAAAGCAGTAGGATTGGGGGATGGGGTGAGAGGGCAGAACCTTACATATTCCAAGGAGAATAAATTAGCATAAATCAGGATTACTCTTTTTTAATGATGAGATAATATAACAGAATGTATGGGTTACTGTGATGTAAAGCCGATATGTATCAATATAATACATTAAAAATAAAGCAAATCTGAAGAAAATAGCACCAAATTCCAGATCAAGAAGAACAACAATCGCCTTCTTTTCAGCACTTCCGGGGAAAAATCTGATAAATAAAATCCTTTCTTTGCCCTTAAAGACTTTTTAATCTTTTAGGAAAATCAAGACATATGGAAAGCTGCATGCATAACACATCACATAACATAAATATCAAGGGCATTAGTTAGGTGTAGAGCATACGCTGGCAGAGTTTAATGGAAAGACATTCATGCCTGGAGGATTCACAGGCATTGAATGAATAGAAATACTATGGAGCAATAGTTCACACTTAATTTAAGAAAGATAAGCCTGAAAAAAAACATTGGTGGGTGACCATTCAGTAGGTGAGACTGTATTAAGTTATCAACCTTTATTCCCACACCTCTCTCCACTTGTGGCTCTTATCAAAGGTAGCAGAATGACTGTTGAATTCTAGTAAAGAATATTGCATTGTTGAATTGTGAAATTAATGCATACCTTAGTAATATTGAAAATTTAGGATTCTTTCTAAGCTTCAATTTAACAAAAACCATAATCAAGCAGGTTGTCAGAAATGTTGTTTAAAAACTTTTCACTTTTGATATAGGCCAAGGCTTCTTGAAAGAGATATTTCTGAATGAAGTTAGTTCATTTAGTATTCTCATTTTAACTTCTTATGAACTTGTTTCTTTATAAGATTATTGAATCAGCCCTTTTGTTTAGGGGTGGTAAAATGACTTTAGATGAGTTTCTACTGTCAGTTTAAGAGAGCTTTATGGATATTATCTCCAGAAAGTATTATATCTTTTATTCTCTTCCCTGTAGAAAAAAAAAAACAACAGATTTTTAACAAGCTGATTTTTGTTTGTTTAAGCCTTGTCTGGGTAGAAAAAACCCTAAGTGACAGCATCATTGTTTTTAATAAAATGGTTTAATAAATATGTAAGAGGATTAAGTATTTTAAGTTCTGACTTCTATACTTAATATGGGTGTACTGGTTTAGAGCCAGCATACCTTACATGCTAATTTGTTTGAACTTTGCTCTAAGTAACATAGGAGGTTGTCTCCAATTCATTTAAGTTGTTGCCACCTATAGACATAAATTGTTTGAATTCCTCCTTTTCCTTTTTTCCTGATTCTTTCCTTCTTCTCTTCTTTATAATTATTTAGAACTTCCGAAGCATAGATATAAACATCATCCATAGATTGTTTGTGTGTGTGTGTGTGTGTGTGTGTGTGTGTGTGTATGTGTGTATTTTGGATTCTAAATAGTTAACTGACTAAAGTTAAATCCAGGACATCTGTATCTAGATAGAGGCTTTGGTAACAGGTTACTTTCTTTATTTTTTTCTTTAAATTGATTTCTTTCATTTTAGTTTTCAACTTTTAACTTATTTTTTTCCCTTGGAGATTGTAGTCCCAGTGTGTCCCAGGATCATTTTTATTTGAACTCTGTCAAACAGATGAGAAGAACAAGATAATAATAATAATTAATGTAGAGTGCTCTAAGTTTTGTAAAATATTTTATATATTTTATTTGGTCCTTACTACAACCCTGGGAGGTAGGTGATACTATTATCTTAATCTTAAAGATAAAGAAATAGATTGTCTAAAAGTTTAGTGACATATCCAGAATCATAAAGCTAGTAAGTAGCTGGGGACAGGTGCAAATACAAACCTTCCAAACCTACAAAGTATTTTATCAAGCTTATTCAATCCAATTTAACATGCCTTTTAAGTGCCTACTATGTATAAGACAAAATGGTATAGTGGAATGAGCATGGAATTGGTAGTAAGGGGATACTAGGTGCCATAATAGAGTGTCCATGGAGTCAGAAAGATTCAAGTTCTTTTTTTTAAAATTAATTTATTAGTTTAGTTTCAGTAAACAAGATTCAATTCCACAGTTCTTGATTTTCAAATTTCCTTTACTTCCTTCCCTCCTCCCCCCACAACAGCATATAGTCCAGTATAGGATCTGCAAATGCATTCATATTAGACATTATTCCAATTATAAAGGTGTATTGTACTAGGTGGGATGAAAGATGCTAAGGAAGAAATAAAACCAAACAATGAAAAGAACAAGATCATTTAGTTTGCTTCCATCAGGATTCAGGCTCAGTTCTTTCTAGTTATATCTCTGGATGGCGCATTTCTCACTTTCTTGAGTCTTTCGGGATTAACTTATATCATTGCATTGCTGAAAAGAGTCCAGTCTATCATAGTTGGTCATCACAGATATGGTATGTCTGTGATTGTATACAAATTTCTTCTGATTCTACTCTTCTCGCTCAGCATCAGTTTGGATAAGTCTCTCCAGGTAATTATGAAATCCATCACTTCCTCGTTTCTTATAGCACAATAATATTCCATTACATTCACATACCACATCTTGTTTAGCCATTCCCCAATTGATGGGCACCCCTTTAGTTTCCAATTCTTTGCAACCACAAAAAGGGCTGCTAAAATATTTTTGTACATATGAGTCTTCCTCCCACTTCTATGATCTCTTTGGGATATAACCCTGGAAGTGGTATTGTTGGGTCAAAGGGTATGAAATTATTTATAATCCTTTGGGCATAATTCCAGATTGCTCTCCAGAATGGTTGGATAAGTTCACAACTCCACCAGCAATGTATTAGTGTTCCAATTTGTCCACATCTTCTCCAGCATTTGTCACTTTCTTGTTTTGTCATCTTAGCCAATCTGACTGGAGAGATGTGGTATCTCAGAGTTCTTTTGATTTGCATTTCTCTAATTAATAGTGATTTAGAGCATTTCTTCATATGCTTATAGATATCTTTAATTTCTTTCTCTGAAAACTTCCTATTCATATCCTTTGACCATTTCTCAATTGGGGAATGACTTGTATTCATATAGATTTGGCTCAATTCTCTAGAAATTTTAGAAATGAGTCCTTTATCAGAGACACAAGTTGTAAAAATTCTTTCCCAATTTCCCACCTCCCTCTTGATCTTGGTTACATTGGCTTTGATTGTACAGAAGCTTTTCAATTTAATGTAATCAAAATGATCCATTTTGCATTTTATAATGCTCTCTAATTCTTGTTTGGTCCTAAAGTCTTCCCCTTTCCACAGATCTGTCAGGTAAACTATTCCTTGCTTTCCCAAATTGCTTACAGTATCATCCTTTACACCTAGATCATGCACCCATTTGGACTTGCTTTTGGTATATGGTATTAGATAATGGTCTATGCCCAGTTTCTGCCATACTGTATTCCAGTTTTCCCAGCAGTTTTTGTCAAATAGTGCATTCTTATCCCAAAAACTGGGGTCTTTGGGTTTATCAAGCAATATATTGCTATATTCATTAACTGCTGGGTCTCCTGCACCTAATCTATTCCATTGATCCACTACTCTACACCTCTGCCAGTACCAAGTAGTTTTGATGACTGCTGCTGGATAATACAGATTAAGATCTGGCACAGCTAGTCCACCTTCCCTAGCGTTTCTTTTCATTAATTCCCTTGATATTCTAGACCGTTTGTTTTTCCAAATAAATTTTTGTTATTATTTTGTCTAACTCTAGAAAGTAGTTTTTTTGGTAAATTGATTGGTATGGCACTAAATATATAGTTTAGTTTGGGTAAAATTGTCATTTTTATTATATTAGCTCGACCCAGCCATGAGGAAGATTCAAGTTCTAATGTAGTCTCAGACACTTATTAACTGTGTGACTCTAGGCAAGTCACTTAAATTCTACATCATCATTAACTTCTATAAGCTTTTGAGTTTTTAAATTTTTACTGCTACCCTCGCCCCACCCCAAGAAGGCTGTGCAACCTGATAAGGGTTCTACATATACATTCTTATTAAATGTATTTTCACATTGGTCATGTTATAAAGAAGAATTATAATGAGTGGGAGAAACCAAACAGAGAGAGATAGAGATGAGACAGGAGAGAGAGAGAGAGAGAGAGAGAGAGAGAGAGAGAGAGAGAGAGAGAGAGAGAGAGAGAGAGCACAAATAGTAGTAATAGTATGCTTCAATTTGCATTTAGACTCCATAGTTCTTTCTCTGGGTGTTGATAACATTCTCCATCATGAGTCTTTTGGAGTTTTCTTAGAGTGCACCTTGCATTGCTGAGAAAATCTAGGTATATCAAATTGATCATTGTACAATGTGACTGTTACTGTGTAACTATGTTCTCTTTTTTCTGCTCATTTCGCTCATCATCAGTTCATATGTCTTTCCAGATTTTTCTGAAGTTTTTCTGCTCATCATTTCTTATAGCATAAGAGTATTCCATTACTTTTATATACCACAACTTGTTCAGCCATTCTTCAATTGATGGTCAGTCCCATAATTTCCAATTCTTGGCCACCACGAAAAGAGCTACTATATTTTTATTCACGTGGGTCCTTTTCCCATTTTTATGATTTCTTTGGGATATAGCCATAGAAGTGGTATTACTGGGTCAAAATGTCTGCACATTTCTATGGCCCTGTGGGCATAGTTCCAAATTGCTCTCCAGAATGATTGGATCAGTTCACAACTCCACCAACAAAGCATTAATGTTCCAATTTTTCCACATCTTCTCCAGCATTTATAATTTTCCTGTTTTGTCATGTGCACCAATCTGATAGGTGTGATATGATCTTTTAGCATTGTTTTGATTTGCATTTCTCTAATCAATAAAGATTTAGAGCATTTTTTCACATGACTATAGATAGCTTTAATTTCTTCCTCTGAAAACTGCCTGTTAATATCATTTGACCATTTATCAACTGGGGAATGACTTGTATTCTCATAAATTTGACTCAGTGCTCTATTTATTTTGGAAATGAGGCCTTTATTAGAGACACTGATTGTAAAAATTCTTTCACAGTTTTCTGTTTCCCTTCTAATCTTGTTTGCATGGACTTTGTGCAAAACCTTTTCAATTTGATGTAATCAAAATCATCCATTTTGCATTTCATAATGTTTTCTATCCCCTGTTTCATCATAAATTCTTTCATTTTCCATATATCTGACAGGTAAACTATTCTTTCTTTTCCCTGTTTGCTTATAGTATCAGCCTTTATATTTAATTCATGTACCCATTTTGAATTTATTTTGGTATACAGTGTAAGATGTTGGTAGATGCGCAGTTGTGCTCTACGATTTTCTAGTTTTTCTAGCAGTTTTTGTCAAGTAGTGAGTTCTTATCCCAGAGGCTGGGGTATTTGGGTTTATCAAACAGTAGATTACTATAGTCATTGACTACTGTGTCTTTTGTATGTAACCTATTCCACTGATCCACCACTCTATTTCTTAGCCAGCACCAAGTAGTTTTGATGATTGCTGTTTTATAATACAATTTAAGGCCTGGTATGGCTAGGCCACTTTCCCTAGCATTTCTTTTCATTGGTTCCCTTGAAATTCTCAGCCTTCTTTTCTTCCAGATGAATTTTGTAATATAACTTTATGGTACTTTGATTGGTATGGCATTGAATAAGTAAATTACCTTAGGCAGACTTGTCATTTTTATTATATTCAATCGATCTATCCATGAGCAACTGATGTTTTTCCAATTATTTAAATCTAACTTTATTTGCATGGAAAGTGTTTTGTAATTGTGTTCATATAGTTCCTGGGTTTGTTTTGTCAGGCAGACTCCCAAATGTGTTTATAATGTCTTCAGTAACCTTAAATAACAGGTTCCTTTCTTAAGACCTTGAACATTAAACAACCTCGCACCATTGAACTCTTGTCTTACTCCATAACCATTGTGCTTTCATGCTTCTTATTCCTTTCAAAGTTGCGGCCTCTGTAGCCTGAGGACTCCTTAGCACAGAGCCTGGAACATAGCAAGTAGTTAATACATGTTTTATCTAATACTTCACCTCATTTCCCAGTTTCTTCTCATCTTAACTTGTACCTACTATGCTGCTTCATATGAATCCTGGTTTTGTTGTTTAGCAGGATCAGTCCTAACATATTTCATAATTTAAAAGCAAAGAGATGCTGCCAGCCCCCTCCCACACTCAAACTTTGATGATATTCTCATGGAGTTTGTTTACATTAGCTGCTTCCCCTCTGCCCCTCTACCCCCGCCTTCCACCTCTCAATTCCAAATACCTACCTCCAGGCACAGAATTTGGGCAGCCTAACTGCTGAATTATTTCTGCTTTCACCCTTGCAAAAGATTTTGAAAACATATTGGTAAATAATCAGTGCCAATTATGCTAATTGTTCCTGGCTAAGACCTAGAAGAGGTAGCTAAATTTTGATTTAGAGAGATCTGATGTTCCTCAGTAGTGATGAATTAGTGTTTCTCAACACTGTCTGGGGTTGCACTCAAATATCATTTCTAGCTGTGAATATCAATGTTTTTCCTCTGGTTATGCTGGAAACAATAGAAGGTTATAGGGAAAATTCAAGTGTTTAGCACCCTGAGAGAGGAATATTGACAAATTACATTGTTGGAAATGAGTTATAGCTTCAAAGCTTGAATTAATCATCCGATTTTAGGATCATAGCTGGGATTAGAGGTGGAAAGGACCTCGGAGATGATAAAATCCAACTCCCTTGTTTGATAAAAGAAGAAACTGAGGTTGAGAGAGAACAAATAATCTGTCCAAGATCAGTAAGGAAGCATGGGGTAATAGAAAGATTGCTAGACTTGTAGTTTGGAGACCTTTGTAATTTTATGAAAATCACAACCTGCATTAGCCTCTGACTCTTTATCTTTAAAATGAGGGGTGTTGGTCTCAATGTCTTCTGAGGCTACTTCTGGCTCTAAATCTTTGATTCTATGAACATGCAGAGAATTAATAGCAGAGTGGTGGTTTTAACCACTTAGAGGGTTGAAAAGCCACAGTAATACAGTAGGTTATAAGGATATGGCTCCTGGGGAAAAGCTATACCAACACATGCACATACAAACAAACCACTTGGATGGTGATGCAAGAGGGTCCTATCACATATGGCTCAGGATTCTCTGGGACAGTTCTTTTTTGTGTGCTGCTTTTCAAGGTTAGGACCACACAGGCCAGTGACCTCTCAAGCTTAGTGGTTTCCCTGAGCTGTTGTGGAGCCAAGTTCTTGTAACCTTTCTGGAGGTCATGACGATATAACAGATACCTCCCATTGTAATTCCAAAAAAAAATTCAGCACAAACACAAGCAAGTACCGTGGAAAGTGCCTGGCACAGAGTCAAAATGTCTTCCTGGTCACCCAAACAAAAATGGGCAAAAAAGAAAGGAAGACCATGGTTCTCTACTCATCTCTTGACATAGTCAATACTGTGATTATGGATGAACCTGTAGTGCTAGACCCAGCCCAATCCATGAGGAAAATGTCTGCATGATATTCTTACTCTGGTCAAAGTAAATGATCAAATGTTAGAAAGCACAATAGTAGTAGAATGTGTATGTTAAATGTATCACCAACACATTTATCTACCCAAGACAGTGGCTGTATGTCCAGTGTTCTTTGAAACATAGCACCAGCTGTGAACAAGGGATTTCAGCTACAGTTTTCCTCATCTGTCAAAAAGAGGTCCAGAGCCTACTGTACCTCTGTGTTGTACTATGGAAAACAGTTTATAATCCTGTAGAAGTGAGAATTGTTATTAGAAACATGATATCCATTTCTCCATGAAAATCCTCCCATAAAGAGCAGGAAATTATGAGGATTAAAAAAAGTACAGTTTTTTCAGCTTCTGGATAAGAAATATTTTTTTTACGTAATAACACTGGCTTTTCAAGGAAAGAGAAATATACACCACAAAATATTTATAATGCTATTGTATTAAAAAAACTTTTATAAGTGTGTTTTCACTTGTTGACATTCATATTAATATTTATTTCATTTTTACAGTATTAAAATGTTTCATTAGAACTCTAAGAAATATGATGCCTTAAACACTAAACTTTTTTATTTTAAGCATCTTTAATTTTCTCTGTTGGTACTTTTCAGTACTAAATCATATCCTAGATTTTCTATAAATTAGTAAATTTTTAGAGAGTTACTGCAAGTGAGAAATTGGTCAACATCCTCATTGTCGAATGGCTCATCCTCAGCTAATCCTGTCCCTCACCAGTCCCATACTTAAAGTTTTTCTAGACCAAGAGAACTGCTCAGAACTTTCATTCCATGGAAGTTGCTTTCAGAACCTTATCATGACTTTTATGATAAGATGAATTATCAGAGTAGAGATTTTGCATATTATTATGTTATAACAAATGTTAAGTGTCAAAATGGAAATCTTACTTTATTTACTTCTCTCATCAAAAAGGTTAAATACACATACTAACTCTACCTGTCTGTTGTAATTTGGACATGCGTGCAAATTCTGCAACTCTTTCACTGTAGAAGAGGGAATTTGTAAACTAAAACAGGTCCTTCTGTCATATTACTTTGGTAAAATCCAGATACAAAAGAAAATTTAATGCTGGTAATAGCATTTCCTAGGAGCCGATTGGGATCTGTATTCCATTCCCAGACTTGACACTGACTTTCTGTGACATCTTGAATTAGGCAGCTCACATCTTGTCTGGATCATGGCATTTATGAAATAAAGCTAATAATACCTTCTGTCTATGTTTCAGGGCAGATGAAGTCATGTCTGTAGAATGTTTGAGAAGAAAAGGTTTCTATAACACAAAGCTTGAGATTATAAGCTTGCTTCCAGTTTCAGTGATTCACGTTGGAAGGAGATTTGACATTTACCAGCCCCTCTTTTTGTCTACCAAGAAAGGAAAATTTAAGATTAACTACAGTATTCAGTATCAATTTGTTGCAACTTTGTTTGGCCTAAGTAAACTTCCAGAAAAGGGAAAATATTGCCATAGCTTGTTTAGTAGAGACACTTTGGCTACTCCATTAACCAAAGGCTTACAAAGTATTATATTGGTGTAAGAAGGGCAGCTCACATAAGGAAGAGATAGAAGTATGTTCTCTCAGAAGTCACCTGAGCATGTGTGGCTATTAGTAAAGGAAGGACAAATGTTACCAAAGATGCCCTGTTCTTGCATATTAGTTGTGAGAGAAAGTTGATCAATGTAGAAAATATTCTTTAATAGTAACAGCAATTGAGTCAGTGGGTAAGACATTTTTGTGGAAAAAAATTTACAGGATAAAGATGAGCATGAAAAGATATTTTATTATTTAAATTACTTCATTTGATTACACGATGAAGACCAAGTTTGTATTCTTTGATACTACTTTGTAGTTTCTGCTCTCTAAGATGTGTTCAACTAAGAATACTGTGACTTAAAAAAATTGTCCAATATATATTTTATATAATTTTATAAATATCATAATCATATAATAAAATACTTATGTAGAATATAATTATATAAACATAAAATTTTAATAATATTAAGATATTTTGACATCAAAATACTTTCTGCAACTTGTAATTTTTTTCCTTTCAAGTAGATTTTTACTCACAATATGTATCAGGAACTATTAAAATTTCTTTCATATTATTAACTTATCAGTGGCTGAATAGCTAATTTAAAGTGCATATTTGTAGGACTTTGAGTTAAATACTACAGGTGGGTAAATTTTCTTTTGATTTGTAGATACCTGAAGAATAAAAGTAATTCACAATTTTATAGCTATTTAATGTTTACTAAACACTTTTCACATATAAACTTCTTGGGGTAGTTAGTATAAGTATTATTACTTGAAATTTCTAGATGAAGAAACTGAGAATTTGAAAGGTTAAACAGTTTAACCATGGCCACATAGGTAACAAGTGTCTGAGGCAGGATTTAAATCCATTACCTCAATTTGTGACCAAGATATTATTCATAATGTCACTCTGCAAAGACATATTTTTATGGTAGTATGTTTGTAGAACAGATTCTAATATGTCTTGATGAGAGGTTGTTGCTCCCCTACTGTGAGTTGTCTTTACCAGTGAAATCACTGGTCTGACATTGTGTGTGAGTGTGTGTGTGTGTGTGTGTGTGTGTGTGTGTGTGTGTGTATGGATGTATATAATAAATGAATATGAATTAATTCTAGAATAAGGGGAAAGATTTTATATTAATCAAGTTCAAAAGCTTTGGGTTCAAATGTTGACTCTGAGACTTAATGGACCCAGTGGTCCTAGACAAATTTCTTAACCTCTAGGAGAATCATTTGTATATTAATGATGATAATAATCACCAAGAATTAAAAAGTGGGAAAAAGATGTGCTATAACTCAAACCTAAATAGGAGTCCCCTCTATAAAACTGGCAGGAAATAGTCAACTAACATATACTTGCAGACCTATAGTGAAGAAGTTGGGACCTGTTGAAGAAGTCACATAGCTAATCAGTTGCTAGATCTGGTTGTTTTCTTCTTCCACGTCATCCAAGGGAATGCTGGTAAATATTTAACAACAGGCATCTGACCAAAAAGAATGTATCTTTCATGTTCTTCCCCTTCTTTTCATTCATAAAACTACCATCCTAAAATATTATATACATAAATATATATCTTTCCTATCCTTCCCCTTCTTTCCATTAATAAGACTACCACCCTAAAATACATGTTAGCTTTCTGGTTAATCCCTCTCTTTTACCCTTGCCTCTCCCATTTGTTCTCTTAAGATTACCCTCCTTTCCATACCCCCCACAAAAAAATCTGAAATAAAGTTGTTTTCTGTGTTTGTCACCCATTATTGAATTACAACCTCCAGTGGGTCAATATCAATACCAAAAAAAAAAAAAACCCTACCCCAATTTACAATGTCTTTAGAAATACTAACTGCATAGTTACTTACAATATGTGAAGAGTCTATGGCATAAGAGTCAGAAGTTCTTCATCCTTGGATTGGATACTAGTTCTGCCTTTTTTATGCTATGTGACATTTTGCAAGAAACTTACCTCTCTGAGGCATAATTTACTCATCAAGTGAAAGTAATAGTTGAATTCCACTCTTCACAGGGTTTTCCTGAAGATTAATTTATGTTGTTAAAACATGCCTTGGCTCAAACACAAATGTAATTCGTGCTGTCTTGAGTTTAAAATTTTGGATTTCTCTTTATACTAAAGACTAGAGGCAGTAATCTCTTAATCCTTGCAGTTATTTAAAGAGGCTTAGGAATTGAGTGTCAGCTAGCTACATTTAAATGAAGCTTTGAATCAGCTATACTCCTTTGTCTCTGAAAATGTTTACTGTTATTGGGTGGATTTCAGTTTTGATAATTTGCATTTCCATGTGAAGCACTGAGCACTGATGGACTGGAATAGACTGGTATAGACTGGTATATCACTCATCCGTGCTAACAAAGGGCATTTGTATTGTGCAAAAGTTACTTAAAAGTCTTAAAAGTCTACTGCTGGCATGACAGGGGCCCTGATATCTTAAAGGATATACCAACCTATTGTGAGAAATGGCAGTTCTTTCCAGGCTGGAAAGAAATTGGATAAGTTGTCAGTGTATCTTTCATCCTAGAATTAGCCTAAGTAAAAATTCAGAGAGACTTCAAGATCAGGTTGATTTTAGTTTGTCTCCTGGTGGTCTTTTTGGTGATAGCAATCTGGCACCTAATCGGTAAACCCTTGCTTATTATATTCCCTTAGCCCTGTGCTAAGTGCTGGAGATAAGAAAAGCAAATAACAATACCTGTTCTCAAGAAGCTCACAGTCCAATGGAGTAACTTCCAAAAGACCATGTTGTAGAAGTGTTTTGGTTTGGGTCGGTGTAGGGGTGTAGGGTATAGCTTCATTTTGGATTATTGAAGTAAATGTTGACCTGGCTTCATTCTATACTTATTCTTTATGGAATAAGATGTTTTTGCTACTTGGAATTGTTACATTCTGCTTTTACCAAGTCCTATGTAATTGCATATGAATGTAGTGAAATATTATTGTGCATAAGAAATAATGAAAGAGATTATTTCAGACAATCTTGAGAAGTATAAATTGTTGAAGAGCAGAATGAGGAGAATTAGAACAGTTAATGCAATGCCAATGGCACTGTATAAAGAAAAAACAATTTTGTAATACTTAATATTTAAAACACTATCTAACCATGTATTCAGAGGATTCACCTCCTACCAAAAAGTAATCTACTTGAGATTCATGAAGAAATTCTGGGGATTCTGGGACCCTGGAAGTGCCAAGGCAGAGTTGTATAGAATGAATTCATGCGATCAAGTCTTCTCTTAATCAAATGGCAAAAAAATATTTTCATACCTTAACAAAAGTGGGCAAGGGTCCTTATGGGAATCTGCGAGAGACTTAAGATGGTGCTAAGGTTTATAAAGAAAAGGGGCATGGGAAAGAAGTGCCAGGGATGCTAATCAGGTAATCTAGGAGTCCAGATGTCTTTGGGATCTATGGATGAGAAAGTTTAGGGAGTATGCCAGAGATTGAGGAAGTTGTCAGAGGAATGGACCTTGGGGATATGGGTGCCAAGAGAGTCCTTGGGCCAGCCAGGGACAAAAGTCCTTGGGCCAGCCACCCCTTTGTTCTGATAAGAGAACATGTTAAATTTTTCTCACAGAACAGGGACCTGTTGAGAAATTGGGAGGGAAAATTTCCTCACAGAACAGGGACCTGTTGAGAAATTGGGAGAGTTCCCGAGACATGATCTTATGACTGTCGCCCGAGCACCCCATCATTCAAAAAGACATACATTTTTAGCTATGACTATGGTATTTATTTTAATTGAATAAGTTTTTTTGTTACAGGTTTTTTTCTCTGCTTTTAATTAGGGTATTTGAGTGAGTATGGGAGACTTGGAAACAGTGATACCAACAAAAAAATAAGCCCTTTAAACTTTTTTTTTAATGTGTAAAAGAGAAGAAGAGGAAGTTCAGGAGGAATTCCAGAGAAGCAAGACAGTTTTAAAAGTATTTATATGGTTTAAAAAATGGTACGAAGTAGAGATCTATGGTTACAAATATAATCCTCATTTTGTGTTCTGAGTATATGGATTTTTTTTTGTATTTTCAGTTCCAAATTAAAATTAAATACAATTAAGAAGACTGGAGCAAGTCCCTTAACTTTTGTTGACTTTGGTTCCCTCATCTATAATATAAAACTTTCTTATGACATTACTCCTTCACTGACTAAATTTTCTTCCTTCTCCAGTCTACACCCAATAGTTAGCCATTTCAATTCTACAAAATGCTTGTCTCTCAAACACTGTGTTGTGTTGCCCCTCATGTCTTGCAAAACCCCAACCTTGTATTATTTGAAGCATTTTCCTAGTATACTCCAACTTACAACACCCCGTGACCCTGACTAGAGAATATTTCATAACCATATTGACTGAGTACATTACAGATTCATGCTATATAAACTTAACTGGGCCTTTACTGCAGTGAGGCAGTCCTTTTATTCCTCCCTAAATGATTTTCTATCTCATTCCTCATAGAAGCTATTCCAGATATTTTCCTCCACATAATATGACCAATAAGATGGTAGACTAGCCATTTTTTCCTGGCCTCTCCAGCTCTTAAAAAAATAAAAAAGAGGAATTATGTGTTAGAGTTAGAGCTGAATCTACAGAACAGGAAAAGAAGTCCAACAAAATGACGATTTTATAGACTAATAGTGAAAAATACTATTCCTTAATGGGAATAGTATTAACCCTCCATAAACTTCCATGCTCCTGGAGGGTGAAATAACTGACCCAAGATCATGTGTTTAGAACACACAGATATTTCACTCCTATTTTACAGATTTTGTCCATTCTTATTTCTCTTGAATGTCTAGTTATATTTCTCTAACTAGTTCTGTTCTACTTCGGGTAGGGACTAAATTCAGTGAAAAGTAACTTCCTAATGTATGTGGAGATCAAGACCATACCAGCGGAAAGCCTACCATCAAAGGAAGAAGATAGATAGAAATAGTCAACAGCAGGAGAAGATGAGAAAAACAGGTTAAATTCTAGAATGATTTCAAGAGGCTTAAAATTCTCTGTCTCTCTCTCTCTCTCTCTCTCTCTCTCTCTCTCTCTCTCTCTCTCTCTCTCTCTCTCTCTCAGTAGAGAACAAGCAGACAATTCACTTCAAGTCTCTCTCCAATCCAGTCTATTATATGTAGTATTCTTGAAGTAGTTTTTCTTAAGCAGAGATCTAATCACATAGTTCTTCTTACTCAGTTAACCCTTTTACATGACTCTTCAAGGATAACATATAAAGTTTTTAATTTAACTTTTAATGTCCTATACAACATGATGTCAGCCTGTCTTTCCAGTATCATTCTATGTTACCGTCTCTCCTACCCTATCTGATCCAGCCTTGTCTGTTCTTCCTATGAAATATTCCATTTTCTCTCTGGTTGCCTTTGTACCAACTTTCTCCCATGCCTACAGTACATTCATTTCTCACTTCCTCCTAACAGTCCCTCTTTGCCTTTAAGCCACAATTTAAGCACCATTTTCCTCATGAAACCTTTCTTTATTCCTAAATTGCTAATATTCTCCCTCCCTATAAAGTAATACTTATTTTATATTTGTATTTATTACCTTTATACATTTCTGTATATATTGTTATCCCACAGTAGCTATTTATTTACAACAGAAGCTTCTTATAAGTAGGGATTGTTTCATCCTCTATACTTATGTACCCATTGCTTAGCACAAAGCTGGTGCTTAAGAAATATATTTTTTATTAATTGCTTGGTTCTAGATTTTGAATCTATGAAACTATTTCATTTTCCCATAGAGGATAGTGTCTGTAGCTTGGTGTAGAGAGAAAAGTAATTCATTGCTAATTAGTGAACCTGATTTGGAAACCCAAATGTGCTGCTTACTCTCTGAGTCATAAATCATTTAACTTCTTTGGGTCAAAATTCAATCATCTATCCAATTAGTGGAGGGTGACCTCTGTGGCTGATTATTGATCTAAATCAGATGATAACCATTTTTACACCTTTTAGGCATGTCTCCAATTCAAATTAAATATTCTTCTACTTTCTTACCTTCTAAGGTTCCTTAGAATCTTTTTTGTCCTTTTCCACTCAAATTTCTTTCTTTGAGATGACCAATAATCTCTTTTAAATTTAATGAAACTATATTTTATTGATAACTTTTGTTTTTGTGTCCCAGACATTTCCTAATATATACCCCTTCCCATTTTTAATCCTTCCTAATACCAAAGAGAAAGTTAAGCTCATACACCAGTGCAGTCACCATAACTAGCACAGTGGATGTTATATTCCATCTTTCTAGTCCTCTCTTTTGAAGGGAAGGTGGTCCATTATTTATTTTCTAAGATCAAGTTATTATGGTGACTCAGAGTTTGTCTTCATTTTAATAGTATTTCCTTGTCCATTATTGTAGTCATTGTATAGACAGCTAGATGGCTCAGTGGATGGGCCCAGTTAGGAAGACCTAAGTTCAAATCAATTCTTAGACCCTGTGTGACCCCAGGAAAGTCACTTAACCTCCATTTGCCTCAGTCCATTGAAGAAGGGAATGGCAAAACACTATAGTATCTTTGCCAAGAAAACCTCATTGACATAATGATTCACAAAGAGTCAGACATGACTGAATGACTGAACAGCACATTCATTGTGTATATTCTTCTGGTATTATTTTCTTTATTCTGTATCAGTTCATTCAAATATTACTTTATTTCTCTGAATTCTTTATATGTTATTTCTTAGTAATATTCTATTACATCCATATATAGTCTATGGCTGCATATTTTATTTTTAATATTTTCCTATTATAAAATAGATCTACAAGTATTTTTTTGTATGTGGAATTTTTCCCCCTGTCTTTGTCCTTCTTGGTATAAATGGTTAATTGTTTTATCAAACTATCTCTTAAATAAACACATGTCTTTATTCTAAATTATCTTCCTTTTTCTTTGGGTTGCATTCATCACAGTAACAATTTCTTATGTTTTGAACTTTTCCATTTCCTTTATTCCACAATTCTACCAACCCATACTGCCTATAACACTCCATTTTTCTTACTATACTTCTTCTGTTTTGTTTTCCTCTCCACTATAGACTAAGATTATGTCTTCAGACTTTTCTTTAATCCAATATTCTCATCTGCTTTCTGGGCTTGGATATTACTTTTCTATGGGTGAATTATAAATCTTGGTCTCCAGGGACATCTCCTCTTATTAAGCTGATACTCAAATTTCCATTGTATATTAAATTACCAGACATATCTCCCTGGATGCCATATGAACACCTTAAACTCAACTTGTCTAAAATTGAAATTGCCATGCCTTCTTCTCACCAAACCTGCTCTTCTTCCACATTCCTCTATTTTTGTCAGTGAGCCTACCCTTGCTTTAGGAGTCTAGGTTCGAAAGCTTGGAATCATTTCTGATTATTGCTTTAGTAAATCTCTTGAGTCTGCCCTTTCTTCCTCTTCCCTAGTGCTGCCATCTCAGTTCTAATCCTTAGATTAATATATCCATATCACACATATTATACAGACTTTTGTAATTTTAGGTAAGAAAAACATATAACAAAGTTCTTAGATATTATGAGGTACCAATTTGAAGTCTATTAAGAAGGGGTGTTGCATTAGGGAGATGTTAGAGAGTCATCAAGGTCAAGTATTCAAAACTTTTGGAAGATTAAGAGGTTTTCAGAAAGATAAATTTTTTTGTTGTTGAGTCATTTCAGTCTGTCTGACTCTTTGTGGCCCTATTTTGGATTTCTTGGCAAAAATACTGGAGTGGTTTGCCATTTCCTTCTTTAGTTTATTTTATAGATAAAGAAACTGAGGCAAACAGAGTTAAGTGACTTGCCCAGGGCCATGACAAAGCTAGTCAGTGTATGAGGCTATATTTGAACTCACGAAGATGAGTCTTCCTGACTCCAGGCCTGATGCTCTGTACATAGTATGACACCTAGCTTCCCTTAAGAGGATCTTATTATTTCTCAAATGTTACATTGATTTAGAAGCTATTGAATGCTATTTTTAATCCCCTTTGAAATCTATACTTTATAAATCTTTTAGAATATTTATTTTTTCTTATTTTAAAAATAGGCAAAGCATTTAAAATGTTAATGAATCTATTCAACCCCATGGTCAAGAAAAGAAGACATACCAATTCAAAACTTTTTTTGTTGAGGATTACTGTTCAAATAGTGAAGGAAAGGGGCAAAACAACTTTAAGATAAAGGTAATTGGTAAATGAATGATGGTTGAATTAATTTTGTTAAAGGAGAGATAGTGTTGTCCTTATATTTGAAAAAAAAATTAAATAAACAAAAGCTCTCATTAGTGTATAAATGCTCAAACTAGAATTTGATCCAAGCAAAATAATATGAAATGTCAGTGCTTCCAGGTATTCCTGTCTCTGTTATTGTTAGGAAAGACATGACGTGGATATTTGGCTGTTTGCTTACCTGATATCATCTCTCCTATTAAAGAGCAGAACACACATGGCCAACCTTTTGTTATCTAATTTCCCAGCTGAAGTACAGTGTTGAGCTCTGCCAGACTTGCTTACATTTTACAAGTGTTCATCATTGACTTGGTTATCTCTTCCTGCTGGTCTGTATCCTGCCACTTAGCTGGAAATGTCACATATTTGCTCATTCATGGCTCCTACAGTTAGTTGTTCTTATTCATCTTGTGTACAGAAGGATACAGAAAAAATGACCATTGATTATAAAATCTTAGCATCACTGACTATATTTTCACATAGAAAAACTATTTAGATTGGAGAACAAGTATATTATGAAGTATTAGCTTTTTATCAACTGCCATGTCAATGAAAAATAAACAACCATTATTTTCTAGAAATTTATATTTGAAGATACAGAGAGCTGTAGTGGGACTAGTATTCCTTATTAAAACTTCAGTTTCCTTTATTTTCTTCCTCTAAATATAGATGAATAATAGCTAGCATTTATACAGTTTTCTGGTTGTAAGAAAAACGCTTTCCCAATTTATATTCAGTTAGGGAATGATTCAAATGAAATAGAAAAGATTGGAAGTTCCAAAAATAAGAAAAGAGGAGGCTAAAGACAAGACTGTTATTATGAAGGTAGTTTAAGAGAATCTTATCAATAATGAAAAAAATGCTAGTTGAAAAATTCATTGTCAGCAGATGATCTCTCTTTTGGTGTTACACTTTTAAAATGTCCAGGTTTGTGAATCTAGTAAACAAAATGAAACTATACCTAATATTTTTCTTGTTGCAATTGCTTTAATTAAGAAATTGAATATAATTACAAACTAAAGTTAAAAGAAAATTACTAATTAGTAAATTGGAGATATTTTATATTTGGCACAAAGACATGAAGGATAGGAATTAACCGTGTTATTGAATTCTTTCCTTGAGGGACACACAACAAATAATTCATTTCTGTTCTTTATAGTTCCTCATTTTCTATTTGGTAATAGGTAGAAATAAAAATGTATTCCTTCAAGTTAAAACAACACTTTTCTTCTTCCATTTCTTTCAAAAACTTTTAGTGATTGCATTTAGATTGGCAGGAGCACTCATGAAAATGACTTCTTCTCAAGGACTTCATTCTTACTTCCCCAATATCTCTAGTAGATAAATAATGTGGTTAAGGATGTGCTATATTATTTTTTCAAGGTAACATTAAATATCTTGTGGCATAAATTTAATGTCTATACTTTCTCAGAAACCTAAGAAATTTGGTTCTTTGTTTCTCCTGTTTTGCAGAGTTCAAGTGCCTCCCCGAAGAGCAAACAGCTATAGTTCCAGAAAGTGATTTAGTTGGGTGATGGGTTCCCATTAGGCAAATAAAATAGCTGGCAGAGTGTTTTTAATTTGTACCCAAACACACCAAGAAACATAATTTCTTTAAATACTTAGTCATCTAGCCTTTTAATAATCATAATTAGCTCCCTAAATGGGAAGATGTTACTTGTAACTCTTGAGAATTGTATCTTTATTATGACATTTAAAAGGGGTATAGTAGACAAAGGGCATGGGTATAAGTTTACTTTTATGTGATGATAAAAAAAATCTGATTAAGGGGTAAAAAGGGATTACGCTGCGAGAAAAGGAAAGGAGGAAGCTGGAAAGGGTAAATTATATCACATGAAGAAGTACAAACAATATTATATTGTCATAGAAAGAACAAAGGGAGGGAGACAAGCATTAATCGAACCCAGGTAACATTGGATTTGGCTCAAAGATGGAATAACATATTCAGGCACAGAAATTTAACTTACCCTATTGGAAGTAGGAACACAAAGGGGAAAACAAAGAGAGGGAGGGAAAAATTAGTAGGGGAAAAGGGAAAGAAAAAGGAGAGGGTTTATTGAGGGAGGGCAGAGTGAGGGAGGTGGTGGTCAGAAGCAAAGCAGAAGTGAGGAGAGAAAGGAGAGAGAAAAGCATAAAGTGGAGGGAGATAGGAGAGAGAGAGAGAGAGAGAGAGAGAGAGAGAGAGAGAGAGAGAGACAGAGACAGAGACAGAGACAGAGAGACAGAGAGACAGAGAGAGACAGAGAGAGACAGAGAGACAGAGAGAGACAGAGAGAGACAGAGAGAGAGAGAGAGAGAGAGAGAGAGAGAGAGAGACAGAGACAGAGACAGAGACAGAGACAGAGACAGAGACAGAGACATAGAGAGAATAAGATAGCAAGAAAGAAGAAAGTTAGTAATCTTAACTGTGAATATGAAAGGGTTGAACTATCCCATAAAGGGGAAGTGAATAGCAAAAAGGATTAAAAAACAATTCTATAATATGTTCTTTACAATAAACCTATTTGAAGGAGAGGAATACACACAGAGTAAAAGTAAGAGACTAGAGCAAAATATATTATATTTCAGTGGAAAATAAAAAAAAAATAAAAACAGCGGTAGCAATATGGATTTCAGAGAAAGCAAAAGCAAAAATAGATCAAAGAGATAAGGAAGGAAATCGCATCCTGCTAAAATGTACCATAGACAATGAAGTAATATATTAAGCATATATGCACCAAGTGGTATAGCATCTTTTTTAAACAAATGCTTTATTAACTTCTGGTTTACATCATTCATTTCCACCAGATTTTGAGTTACAAATTTTTCCCCATTTTCCCCTACCCACCACCCCAGAATAGCAGTCCCACAAGATATCCCCTCATCCAATCTGCTCTTTCCCATATCTTCTCCCATACCCCCTTCGACTTTGCCATTGGGGCAAGGTGAATCTCTGTGCCCCAATGCCTGCACATCTTATCTCCCAATTACATGCAAAAGAATATTAACAATAGTATTTATATATATTTGAAACATTTAATTTTAAAACTTCAAATTTCAGATCCATTCCCTTCCTCCCCATGTCACCTACTACCTCTGGGAAGATAAGCAATTCAGTATGTGTTGTACATGTATAGCTATGCAAAACATTACCGTAGTAGATATATTGTACAAGGCTGCTTATATTTCCCTCCTACCCATCCTGCCCCCTACTTGGTCCATTCCCTACTTTGATCCTGTCCCTCTTCTAAAGTGGGTACTTCCAACCTCCCCTCCCCCCAGAATGCCCTCCCCTCCATCATCCCCCTCTCATCCCCCTTCCCCCTACTCTCCTGCAGGGTGAGATATCCCACTTAGTATGTATGTGAGCCAAATTCAATGAGAATATGGTTTTTCCTTTTTGCCTTCCTGTTCTTCCCCTGCCCAAATACTGGTCCCAAAGTCCATATGGCACTAACCTCTCACTTTGGCCAAGGCATATCTGTGTTGATAATTCTGGAATCGCCATAGCTGCTGGTTTTCTGGGGTCCCTCCAGCAGCTTGCTGGCCCGGCCACCCTACGGCTAAAACCACGGCTCAAGAGGGCCTGGGCTCGGCTATCAAAGCCCTTCGCTGTCTGCTTCCAGAGCACTGTGCTGGCCGCTCGCTGCAGGGCTGCTGGGCTGTCCTCAGAGGGAGGTTAGCTTCTCTGTGTCATTCTGTGGGTGCTGGAGCTCCAGAAGTTGTTCAGAGTCCACCTTTTACATTATTTGGAAGTGGTATAAGGAAGAGCACCTAGGAAGTGCTGTTTCTACTCCAACATCTTGGCCCCACTGGTATAGCATCTTAGAGGAGAAATTAGGAGATTTACAGGAAGAAATAGACAGCAAAGCTATACTAGAGGGGGCCCTCAACATCCCCCTCTCTGAACTAGATAAATCTAACCACAAAATAAATAAGAAAAAAGTTAAAGAGGTGAATAGAATTTTTAAAACAATGTACTGAATAGGGATAGAAAGGAATATACCTTTCTCAGTACTACATGGCACTTACACAAAAATTGATCATTTATTAGGATATAAAAAAAAAAACCTTACAATTCAATGAAGAAGGACAGAAATATCAAAGGCATCCTATTCAGATCATGATACAGTAAAAATTATGTATAATAAAGGGCCAGGAAAAGATAAACTAAAATTAATTAGGAACTAAATGTATTCCTAAAGACTGAGTGGGTCAAACATTAAATCGTAGAAGGATTCAATGACTTCATTCAAGAAAGTGATAATAATGAGACAACACACCAAAATATATGGGATGCAGTGAAAGTGGTCGTTAAGGGAAATTTTATATCTTTCAGTGCTTACACAAATAAAATAGAGAAAGAGGAGATAAGTAAATTGGACACTCAACTAAAAAAGCTGGAAAATGAACAAATTAAAAATCCCCAATTAAATATCAAATTAGATATTCTGAAAATGAAAGATGAATTAATAAAATTAAATTTAAGATAACTGTTTATCTAATAAAAAAAAAACGTAAGGGCTGCTGTTATGAAAAAAAAACCAATAAAATAGATAAACTTTGGTTAATTTGATTAAAAAAGAAAGAAGAAAACCAAATTACCAGTATCAAAAATGAATAGGGTGAATTCATCACCAATGAAGAGAAAATTAGTACAATAACTATGAGCTATTTTGCCCAACTGTATGCCAATAAATCTGACAATTTAAGTGAAATGGATGAATATTTACAAAAATAGAAATTGTTGAGATTAATGGAAGAGGAAATAAAATACTTAACCCCATTTTAGAAAAAGACATTGTACAAACTTTCAATGAACTCCCCAAGATAAAAATCTCTAGCGCCACATGTATTTACAACTGAATTCTATTAGACATTTAAAACACAACTCGTTCCCATACGATATGAACTTTTTGGGAAGATAGTGGAAGAATGATTCTTACCAAATTCTTTTTATGATACATATATGGTACTGATATCTAAACCAGGAAGAGCAAAAACAGAAAGAAAATTATAGACCAATATCCCTAATAAATATAGATGCAAAAATTTTAAATAATATACTAGCAAGGAGATTACAGCAGTTTATCATGAGGATAATATCCTTTGACTAGGTTGAATTTCTACCAGGAATGCAAGACTTGTTCAGTATTAGAAAAAACTATCAGCATATTGACCACATCAACAAAAAAGTTAACAGAAATCATATGATTATTTCAATAGATGCAGAAAAAGGTTTTTTGACAAAATACAGCCCCCCTTCCTATTAAAAACACTAGTGAGGATACAAATAAATGGTGTCTTTAAAATAAGTAGTATCTACCTAAAACCATCAACAAGCATTATATATAATAGTATTAAGCTAGTAGCATTTCCAGTAAGATTAGGGGTGAAACGTGAATGACCATTATCAACACTGTTATTGTACGAAAAATGTTAGCTTTAGCAAGCAGTAAGAGAAGAAAAAGAAATGGAAGGAATTAGAATAGTCAAAGAAGAAATAAAGGCATCACTCTTTGCAGATAATATGATGGTATACTTAGAGAATCCTAAAGAATCTAGGAAAAACTAGATATATAAAAACAGATAATATGATGGTATACTTAGAGAATCCTAAAGAATCTAGGAAAAACTACTTGAAAAAATAAATTTAGCAAAGTTGCAGGATATAAAATA
This sequence comes from Gymnobelideus leadbeateri, assembly GCA_011680675.1. Classification (NCBI taxonomy): domain Eukaryota; kingdom Metazoa; phylum Chordata; class Mammalia; order Diprotodontia; family Petauridae; genus Gymnobelideus; species Gymnobelideus leadbeateri. Next base: position 80,775 of record WOXC01001682.1, read on the forward strand.
TATCCCAGATAAATCATCAGCATTTCTGACTGGGCATAGAAAGGAATATACCTTTTTCTCAGGGATATGTGGCACTTTCACAAAAACTGACCATGTATTAGGGCATAGAAACTTCACAATTCAATGCAGAAAGATTATTAACAAAGCCTAGCATCATGAGATAGAAAGAGAAATTCCATTTAAAGTTACTTTAGACATTACAGAACATGTGGAAGTCTACCTGTCAAAGCCAGGAACTGTATGAAAGTAATTACAAAACACTCTTCCCACAAATAAAGATCTAAATAATTGGAAAAAGATCAGTTACTCATGGGTAGGCCAAGCTAATATAATAAAAATGACATATCTACTTATATAAATTCATTTACTTAGTGCCATACTAATCATACTAACAAAAAAACCATTTCTAGAACTAGAAAAAAATAATAAAATTAATCTGGAAGAACAAATCTGAATATCAAGAGAATTAATGAAAAGCAATACAAGGGAAGGTGGCATAGCTGTACCAGATATTAATGTATTATAAAACAGTAATCATCAAATCTGCTTGATACTGGCTAAGAAATAGTTCTGGATTAGTAGAATAGGTTAGGTACACAAGACACAGTAGTCAATGACTATAGAAATGTACTATTTGATGAGCCCAAAGACAGCAGCTTCAGGGATAAGAACTTACTATTTGACAAAAACTGCTGGAAATACTGGAAAATAGTATGGCAGAAACTAGGCATAGACCGACATTTTGCACCATATACCAAAGATAAAGTCAAAATGCTCCAAAATTTAAATTTAAAGGCTGATACCATAAACAATGTAGGAGAGCAAGAAATAGTTCACCTGTCAAATTTATGAAGAATGGAAGGATTTATGACCAAACAAGAGATAGAGAACATTATGAAATGCAAAATGGATAATTTTGATTACATTAAATTAAAAAGGTTTTGCACAAAGGCAATGCAAACAAAATTAGAAGGGAAGCAGAAAATTGGGAAAGAATTTTTACAACAATCTCTAATGAAGACCTCATTCCTGAAATGTATAGGGTGCTGAGCCAAATTTATAAGAAAAAAAGTCATTACTCAATTAATAAATGGACAAAGGATATGAACAGGCAGTTAGTTTTCAGAGGAAGAAATTAAAGCTATCTCTAGTCATGTGAAAAAAATGCTCTAAATCTCTATTGCTTAGAGAAATGCAAATCAAAACAGCTCAGAGAGACCATATCACACCTATCAGATTGGTGCACATGACAAAACAGGAAATTTATAAATGTTGGAGAAGATGTGGGAAAATTGGAACACTAATCAATTGTTGGTGGAATTGTGAATTCATCGAGCTGTTCTGTATAGCAATTCAGAAAGGTGCCCAAAAGACTATAAAATTGTCCATACCCTTTGGTTGAACTATACCACTACTAGGTCTGTGTTGCAAAGAGATTATATATATATATATATATATATATATATATATATATATATATATATATCAGTTCTTTTTGTGGTGATCAAGAATTGGAAATTGAGGGGATATCCATCATTTGGCGAATAGGTAACCAGGTTGTGATATATGAATGTAATGGAATACAATTTATTGTTCCGGGAAAATGTTGAGGAGGTGGACTTCAGAAAAATCTGGAAAGACTCATATGAGCTAATGTTGAGTGAACCAGGGGAAAATTGTACATGGTAACAGTCACATTGTGTGATGACTAACTTTGATAGACTTAGCTCTTCTCATCAATGCAAGGATCTAAGATAATTCCATAAGAGTCATGATGGAAAATCTTCATCCAGAAAAAGAACTATGCAGTCTCAATGCAGATTGAAGTAGAATATTTCCTCTCTCTCCTTTTTTGTTCCTTCTTTTTTGTGGTTCTTCCTATTTGTTCTTTTTTGTTTGTTTGTTTGTTTGTTTTTTCAGGTTATAAAGATGGATAGTATCAAATGGAATGAACAATGGGAAAGAAGAAACAAAACCAAACAAGGAAAAGAAAGAGAGCAGGTAATTTGCTTCAATCTCCATTCAAACTCTGTTCTTTCTCTGAATGTAGACATCTCTCTCCATCCTGAGTCTTTTGGAGCTTATTTATAGCCCTGCATTTCTGAGAAGACTCCAGTCTATGAAAGTAGGTTATCACACATACATTGTGTCTGTAATAGTATGCAATTTTTTCCTGGTTCTGCTCTTCTCACTCAGGATTAGTTCATATAAGCTTCTCCAGGTAGATATGAAGTCCATCTGCTCTTTGTTTCTCATGGTGCAATAGTATTCCATTACATTCATATACCATAACTTGTTCAGTCATTCCCCAATTGATGGGCATACCCTTAATTTCCAATTCTTTGCCACCACAAAAAGAGCTTCTATAAATATTTTTATGCATATGGGTCTTCCTCCTGCTTCTATGATCTCTTTGGGATACAACCCTACAAGTGGTATTGCTGGGTCAAAGAATATGAAATTACATATAGCCCTTTGGGCATAATTCCAGATTGCTCTCCAGAATGCTAAGATCAGTTCACAACTGCACCTGAAATGTATTAGTGTTCCAATTTTTCCACATCCTCTCCAGCATTTATCATTTTTCTGTTTTGTCATCTTAGCCAATCTGACTGGTGAGATGTGGTACCTCAGAGTTGTTTTGATTTCCATTTCTCTAATCAATAGTGATTTAGAGCATTTCTTCATATGCTTATAGATACCTTTAATTTCTTCCTCTGAGATCTGTCTGTTCATATCCTTTGACCATTTATCAATTGGGGAATGACTTATATTCCTATAGATTTGACTCAATTCTCTGCATATTTTAGAAATGAAGCCTTTATCAGAAACATTGGCTGTAAAAATTCTTTCCCAGTTTCCCACTTCCCTCTTAATCTTGGTTACATTGGCTTTGTTTATATAGAAGCTTTTCAGTTTCATGCAATCAAAATTATCCATTTTGCATTTTATAATGCTCTCTAATACTTGTTTGGTCATGAAATCTTCCCCTCTCCATAAATCTGACAGGTAAACTAATCCTTGCTTTCCCAGATTGCTTACAGTATCATCCTTTATACTTAGCTCATGCACCCATTTAGGCTTAATTTTAGTATACAGTGTTAGATAATGGTCTATACCCAGTTTCTGCCATAATCGATTCCAGTTTTCCTAGCAGTTTTTGTCAAATAGTGAGTTCTTTATTTTAAATTTTTTTATTTGTTTATTTTAGTTTACAAGATTCAATTTCATAGTTCCTTAAGTTTCAAATTTCCCTACCCTCCCTCACCCCACCCCCCACAACAGCACATAGTCCAGTATAGGACCTGCAAATACTTTAACTTTAGACATTAGTCAAGTTACAAAGGTGAATTGTACTAGATGGGATGAAGAATGATAAAGAAGAAATAAAACCAAACAATGCAAAGAAAAAGATCAATTAGTTTTCTTCCATCAAGATTCAATCTCAGTTCTTTCTAGTTATTTCTCTGGATGTAGGCATCTCTCTCCTTCATGAGTCTTTTGGGATTGACTTATATCACTTAATTGCTGAGAAGAGTCCAGTCTGTCATAGTTGGTCATCACACATATGTTGTGTCTGTGATTATATACAAATTTCTCATGGTTCTACTCTTCTCACTCAGCATCAGTTTGTATAAACCTCTCCAGGTAAATATGAAAACCGTCTCCTCCTCGTTGCTTATGACACAATAGTATACCATTACATGCATATATCACAACTTGTTTAGCCATTCCCCAATTGATGAGTGTCCCTTTAATTTCCAATTCTTTGCAACCACAAAAAGAGCTGTTATAAATATTTTTATACATATGGGTCTTCCTCCCTCTTCTATGATCTCTTTGCAATATAACCCTAGAAGTGGTATTGCTGGGTCAAAGGGTATGAAATTATTTATAGCCCTTTGGGCATAATTCCAGATTGCTCTCCACAATGATTGGATAAGTTCACAACTCCACCAGCAATGCATTAGTGTTCCAATTTGCCCACATCCTCTCCAGCATTTGTCATTTTCCTGTTTTGTCATCTTAGCCAATCTGCCTGGAGAGATGTGGTACCTCAGAGTTGTTTTGATTTGCATTTCTCTAATCAAAAGTGATTTAGAGCATTTCTTCATATGCTTATGTATATATATATATATATATATATATATATATATATATATATATACGTGTGTGTGTGTGTGTGCGTGCGCGTGTGTGTGTAATTTCTTTCTCTGAAAACTGCCTGTTCATATCCTTTGACCATTTATCAATTGGGGAATGACTTGTATTATCATAGATTTGACTCAATTCTCTGTATATTTTAGAAATGAGTTCTTTCTCAGAGACATAGATTGTAAAAATTCTTTTCCAATTTCCCACCTTCCTCTTGATCTTAGTTACATTGGCTTTGTTTGTACAGAAGCTTTTCAATTTAATGTTATCAAAATCATCCATTTTGCATTTTATAATGCTTTCTAATTCTTGTTTGGTCTTAAAGTCTTTCCCTGTCCACAAATCTGACAGGTAAACTATTCCTTGCTTTCCCAGATTGCTTACAGTATCATCCTTTAAACCTAGATCATGCACCCATTTAGACTTGATTTTGGTATATGGTGTTGGATAATGGTCTATGCCCAATTTCTGCCATATTATATTAGTGTTCCCAGCAATTTTTGTCGAATAGTGCATTCTTATCCCCAAAACTGGGGTCTTTGGGTTTATCAAATAATAGATTATTATATTCATTAACGGCTGAGCCTTGTGCGCCCAATCTATTCCATTGATCCTCTACTCTATTCCTCTGACAGTACCAAGCTGTTTTGATGAGTGCTGCTGTATAATACAGAATAAAATCTGGTATGGCTAGTCCACCTTCTCTAGCATTTCTTTTCATTAATTCCCTTGATATTCTAGACCATTTGTTTTTCAAAATAAATTTTGTTACTATTTTGTCTAACTCTAAAAAGTAATTTTTTTGTAAATTGATTGTAATGGCACTAAATATATAATTTAGTTTGGGTAAAATTGTTGTTTTTATTATATTAGCTCAACCCAGCCACGAGCAATTTATGTTTTCTAATTATTTAGATCTGATTTTATTTGTGTGAGAAGGGTTTTGTAGTTGTGATCATAAAGGTCCTGGGTTTGTTTTAGGAGGTAGATTCCTAAATATTTCATAATGTCTACAGTGACTTTAAATGGGATTTCTCTTTCTATTTCTTGCTGTTGAATTTCATTAGAGATACACAGGAATTCCGAGGATTCATGTGGGTTTATTTTATATCCTGAAACTTTGCCAAATTTATTTGTCTCAAGTAGTTTTTTACTTGATTCTCTAGGATTCCCTAAGTATATCCTAATATCATCTGATAGCTTGATCTCTTCTTTGCCTAATTTAATTTCTTTGGTTTCTTTTTCTTCCCTAATTGCTACTGCTAATATTTCTTGTACCAGATTAAATAAGAGGGGTGATAGTGGACACCCTTGTTTCACTCCTGATCTTGCTGGAAATGCTTCTAGTTTATCCCCATTGCATATAATACTTGCTTCTGGTTTTAAATAGATGCTGTAAACTATTTTAAGGAAGGCTCCATTTATTCCTATTCTTTGTAGTGTTTTTAATACAAATGGATATTTTACTTTGTCAAAAGCCTTTTCTGCATCTATTGAGATAATCATGTGGTTTCTGCTAGTTTCATTGTTGATATGACCAATTATACTGATGGTTTTCCTAATATTAAACCATCCTTGCATTCCTGGAATAAATCCTACCTGATCAAAGTCTATTATTCTTGTGATAAGTTGTTGCAGTCTTTTAGCTAATATTTTATTCAAAAATTTTGCATGGAGGGAAATTGATTCTTGAGGGAGATTGGTCTATAATTTTCTTTCTCCATTTTATCTCTTCCTTATTTAGGAATCAGTACCATATTTGTGTCATAGAAAGAATTTACTAGGACTCCTTCTTCACTAATTTTCTCAAATAGTTTGTAGAGTATTGGAATCAATTGCTCTTTAAATGTTTGATAGAATTCATTAGTAAAGCCATCTGGCCCTGGAGACTTTTTCCTAGAGATTTCATTGATGGCTTGTTTGATTTATTTTCCTGAAATGGGGTTATTTAGGTAATTCACTTCCTCTTCAGTTAATCTGGGAAACTTGTATTTTTTCTAAATATTCATCCATTTCACTAAGATTGTCATATTTATGTGCATACAATTGGGAAAAATAATTCCTAATTAATGTTTTGATTTCCTCTTCATTGGAGGTCGATTCACCTTTTTCATTTTTGATACTCATAATTTGATTTTCTTCCTTTTTATCATATTGACTAAGCGTCTATCAATTTTATTCTTTTTTTTTTTTTGGTAAAACCAGCTCTTAGTTTTATTTATTAATTCAATAGTTTTCTTAATTTCAATTTTATTAATCTCTCCTTTGGTTTTCAATATTTCTAATTTAGTACTAAATTGGGAATTTTCAATTTGTTCTTTTTCTAGCTTTTTCAATTGCATGTCCAATTCATTGACCTCCCTTTTCTCTAATTTATTCATGTATGCACTCAGGGATATAAAACTTCCCCTGAGAACTGCCTTTAGTGAATCCCACAAATTTTGGTATGTTGTCTCATGATTATCATTCTCTTGAATGAAATTACTGATTGTTTCTATAATTTCTTGTTTGACCCACCAATTTTTTAGGATTAAATTGTTTAATTTCCAGTTAGTTTTTAGTCTATCTTTCCATGGCCCTTTATTGCATATAATTTTTATTGCATCATGATCTGAGGATGATGCATTTAATATTTCCGCCTTTCTGCACTGAATTGTGAGTTGTTTATGCCCTAGTACATGGTCTATTTTTTAGTATGTACCATGCACTGCTGAAAATAAAGTAAATTCATTTTTATCCCCATCCAGTTTTCTCCAGAGATCTGCCTCCTTAACTTCTTTCTTGTTTATTTTGAGTTTTGATTTATCAAGTTCAGACAGGGGAAGATTAAGGTCCCCCACTAGTATAGTTTTGCTACCTATTTCTTCCTTTAATTCCTTTAACTTCTCCTGTAGGAATTTGGATGCTATACCACTTGGTGCATTTATGTTAAGTAATGATATTGCTTCATTCTCGATGGTGGCTTTTAGCAGTATATAGTTTCCTTCCTTATTCTTTAAATTACATCTATTTTTGCTTTTACTTTATCTGAGATAAGGATTGCTACCCCTGCTTTTTTTTACTTTAGCTGAGGCATAATAATTAATAAAATGAATGGTTCTCTTATTGGTAAGTGTAAGAAATAATTTTTGTTTTTGTTTTTTTAACAAATGCTTTATTAACTTGTGGTTTACATCATTCATTTCAGCCAGATTTTGAGTATACAAATTTTTCCCCATTGTTCCCCTACCGACCACCCCAGAATAGCAGTCCCAGAAAATATTCCCTCATCCTATCTGCTCTCTCCCATATCTTCTCCCATATCCCCTTGGACTTGGCCATTGGGGCAAAGTGAATCTCTGTGCCCTAATGCCTGAACATCTTATCTCCCAATTACATGCAAAAATAGCGTTAATAATAGTATTTATATACATTTGAAACATTTAATTTTAAAACTTCGAATTTCAGATACATTACCTTCCTCCCCTGTCACCCAATCCCTCTGGGAAGATAATCAATTCAGTATGTGTTGTACATGGATAGCTATGCAAAACATTACCATAGTAGATATATTGTAAAAGACTGCTTATATTTCCCTCCCACCCATCCCACACCCTACCTGGCCCATTCCCTATTTTGATCCTGTTCCTCTTTGAAAGTGGGTACTTCCAACCCCCCCTTCCCCCAGAATGCCCTCCCCTCCCTCTTCCCCCCTCTCATCCCCCTTCCCCCAACTCTCCTGCAGGGTGAGATATCCCATTTTGTATGTATGTCATTCTCTCCCTGAAGGAAATTCAATGAGAATATTGTTTTGCCTTTTTGCCTTCCTGTTCTTCCTCTCCCCTGCAACTACTTCCCCTTACCTCTTCTACATGAGACAGTTTACCCTACCCTGTCCCCCCCAACATCTCCTCTTGCCACTTTCCTCTCTCACCTCTTAATTTCACCCCTTAAGTATCATCCCTTCCCTCCAAATTCAACCTGTGCCCTCTTTCCATGTATACCTGTAAACATATATACACACATTCACAAATGTATTCATAAGCCCATATGGTCTTCTTCAATTATTTTCTTAATGAGCAAGGTTTCATCAGTCACAGTTACTGTTTTTCCATGTAGGAATGTAAATAGTTAAACTTTGATAAGTACCTTTTGGTTTCTTTTCCCTGATTACCTTCTCAAGTATCTCTTGTTTCTTGTGTCTGAATGTCAAATGTTCTATTCAACTCTGTTTTTTTCTCAAGAATGCTTGAAAGTCCTCTATTCCATTGAATGACCATATTTTCCCCTGAAACAAGACACTCTGTTTTGCTGGGTAGGTGATTCTTGGTTTTAATCCCAGCTCATTTGACCTCTGGAATATCATATTCCATGCCCTTCAGTCCCTCAGTGTAGACACTGCCAGGTCCTGTGCTATCCTGATTGTGTTTCCACAATATGGAAATTATTTCTTCCTAGTTGCTTGTAGTTTTTTCTCCTTAATCCGGGAATTCTGGAACCTGGCTATAATATTCCTAGGAGTTTTCTTTTGGGGATCTTTTTTAGGAGTTGATCTGTGGATTCTTTCATTCTCTGTTTTACCCTCTGGGTCTAAAACATCAGGGCAATTTTCCTTGAGAATTTCTTGAAGGATGATTTCTAGGTTCTTTCTTTGATCATGGCTTTCAGGTAGTCCAATAATTTTTAAATTATCTCTCCCGGATCTATTTTCCAGATCAGTGGTTTTTCCCATGAGATATTTCACATTGCCTTTTATTCTTTCATTTGTTTGGATCTGTTTAACATCACCTTGATTTCTCCTATTGTCACTAGCTTCCATTTGCTCCAGTCTAATTCTGAAACAATGAATCTCCTCAGTAAGATTTTGAGTTTCTTTTCCCATCTGGCAAACTTGGGTTTTTAAGGCATTCTTCTCCTCATTGCCTTTCTGGGCCTCCTTTGCCATTTGAGTTAGTCTATTTTTTATGGTGTTATTTTCCTCAGTCAGGCTGTTGACTTTCATTTAATAATTTTTCCTACATCCTTCTCATTTCTCTTCCAATTGTTCCTCCACTTCTCTTATTTGGTTTTTAAAATCCTTCTTAAGTTCCTCTATGGCCTGTAACCCGTTCATATTTTCCTTTGGGGCTTTTGGTGCAGGATTTCTGACCTCACAGACCTCCTCCTGTTCCATGCTTCGATCCTCTCTGCCCCCAAAATAGGAGTCTAATGTTGCACCTTTCTGTTTATTTTGTTTCCTTTGCCTGGGCGTGTTGCCACTTAATTACTTGATTTTGGGGCTTGTTGCCACAGTAGGACTCTGCCACCAGACATGGGAGCTTCTGTCCCAAATGTTGAGGTCTTCACAACTTCCGGTGTTATTAGTTGGGTGGCCTCTGTAAAGCCTCCATACACTCTGGCAAGGTGGATACCCACCCCAGATCTCCCCACCCCCGACCAAAATCCACATCCAGGGAGGTTAAAGCAAGAGTGATTAACCCCCAGACTGATTGCTGGATCTCCCTACCATTTGAAGACCAGGAGCTGAAGCTGCCACTGAAGCTGCAAAATGGCATTTGTGCCATGGCTCCTCAGCTGCTTCTTTCTTTGATCATGGCTTTCAGGTAGTCCAATAATTTTTGGTAGAAGCTGAAGTGTTCTCCAAATACTGGTCCCAATGTCCATAGGGCATTAACGTCTAATTTTGTCCTAGGCATATCTGTGTTGATAATTCTGGAATCGCCACAGCTCCTGGTGTTCTGGGGTCCCTCCAGCTGGCTGCTGGCCTGGTGGCCCTGGGGCTAAAATCACAGCTCATGAGTGCCTGGGATAGGCCAAGAGAGAGTTGTGCTCAGCTCCCAGAGTGTTATGCTGTGCTGTGCTTGCCGATTCCTGTAGGGCTTCTGGGCTCTCCTCAGTGGGAGCTTAGTATCTCTGTGTCACTCTGTGGTTGCGGGAGCTCCAGAATTTGTTCAGAGCCCACATTGTTTGGAAGTGGTGTAAAGAGAGCACCTTGGAATTGCTGTTTCTGCTCTGACATCTTGGCTCTGCCCGCTGTTTTTTTTTAATGGGGGGAATTTGCAAATGATCCAGTTTAACAGCAGGATTCAATACTAGAAAGCATAATAGACAAGACATTAGAAAGATTAACTTTAGTTAGTTCTTCAGTGAACTTAGACATTTTACTTACATTTATGGGTATTAATTTGATCATCTATAAAATGAAAATTTTGAATTATGTAATTTCTAGAATCACTTCCAACTATAGTGTAACAAACCAGGAGTTGACTTCCGAGGCAACTTATCTTGCTAATTGCAACTAATCTTGCTTTCTCCTTTTTATTTATTTAAAGGAAATGATGATATGTACAATCCCTCGCTTAGTTTCTTGTGAGGGTCAAATGAGAAAATAGATAAAGTGCTTTGTAAATCTAAAGCATTTGAATGTATAATAAAGAAGTTATTTTTGTAATTCCTATGGGTCCCTGATACTCTTACCAAGAGGTTGAGAGATCAAAACTTTTGTCAATAATACTAATATTTTATCTGCCTATTAAAACACTACAAAATAATACAACTACATGTCTTTGTAAAGCCAGATTGTCATCATGTATTTTAACCAAAACAACAAAAAATGAAATAGATTGAATATAGAAGCATATTCGAAAATCTTTCTGTTAATATAGACATTAAGGAGATTTGTAAAAAAAGAAAAAATAAAGTTCTTAATTATTTTTGTTATAGAAAATTGTTATTTTACAAAATATTTGTAAAAATATTTTAATAAATCTGTCTTACAGGTTATGAAACTGAGGAAAAATAATAGAGAACAGGAACAAATACCTACAGATTTGTTTTTTGGAGCTAGGATAAAAGAGGGAAGAGGAAGAAAGTCATTCCCTTCTCATTGGTTTAGCTCATGGTGTCTACACTGTGGATTCACTGAGATCTTCACCATCTGTTTGAACTCCGAAAGAGTATCAGTAAAAGAAAGCTCTACATAATTTCTACTTTTTTTAAACTTATTTTTATTTTCAGTTTCAAATTCCATTCCTCATTCTACCCGGCCCCATCCTTCACCTATTAAAAAGAAAAGAAATATAATACCCATTTTACATTATAAAGTCATGTAAAACATTTTTCAGCCTTACCCATACTCAGAAAAAAACCTCAAACAAACCTAGGAAAACAAAAAAAGGAAAAAATGCTTCAATATTCATTTTTATTCCATTCATTCTCTGTCTAAAGGTGGGTAGAATTTTGTACCATGAGTCTTTTGGCATTGTGGTGGTTCATTGTATTGATCAGAGTTAACCTTCACACTTGATTATCTTTACAACATTGCTGTTGCTATGTAGATTGTTCTGTTCATTTCACTTTGAATCAGCTAATATAAGTCTTTCCAGATTTTCCTGGAACTGTCTCCTTCATAATTTCTAATAGTATAATAGAATCCCATCACATTCTTCTAGTCTAACTTGCTCAGGCATTCCTCAATTGATGGGCACCCCCTCAATTTCCAAAAAAATGAAATACTATCAGTATCTTTGTTCATGGGGGACCTTTCCCTTTTGTTTATTTTCCTTGGGACATAGTGGGGGTTTTGCTGGATCAAAGGGTATACACAGTCTTAAACTTCTTAAAGCATAATTCCAAATTGTTCTTCAGCTAGTTCACAGTTCTGTCGATAGTGCATTAATGTATTTATTTTCCCCCATCCCCTCTGTATTTGTCATTTTTTTTCTGCCATCTTAGCCAATCTGATGAGTGTGAGGTGATAATTTCAGAGTTGTTTTAATTTGCATTTCTCTACTTATTAGTGATTTGGACCATTTTTTTTTCTACATGATTATTGATAGCTTTGATTTCCTCTTCTGAAAAGTCATTCATATCCTTTGACCATTTATCAATTGAATAATGGCACTTATTAATTTTGCAAGTTTGGTTCACTTCCATATACACATACATACATGCATATATATGTATATATACATATGCATATACGTATATGTATATATGTATACATATATATGTATATATGTATATGTATATATACATATATATGTATGTATGTATATATGGAAGTGAACCAAACTTGCAATATATATATATAATATATATATATAATATATAGACATAATATATAGATATAATATATATATCTATATATAATATATGTGTATGTATATATGTATGTATGTATGTATGTATGTATGTATGTATTTGAGAAATGAGAGATTTATTAGGAAAAAAAAAACTTGGTGTAGTTCCTCATGCAGTTTCCTGTTTTTCTTTTAATTTTGCCCACATTGATTTTTTCTTGAAAAAAAACAAAAACAACACAACTTTTGAATTTTATGTAATCAGAATTATCTACCTCCACCACCCACCCCTAATGAACCTCTCTATCTCTTTCTTGGTCATGAATTTTTCCCGTATTCATAGATCTGACAGATATTTTTTCAATGCTCCTCTAATTTGCTTTATGTCACCCTTTGTGATATCCTTCATTCTTGAAGAATGCCAATAGCATCAAGTGCGATGTCTACTTGGTTTGAGTGAGCCAGAGCTGAGCTGTGCATGGTTGTCAGCCTCACACTCTCCTCCAGAGTCTTTGAAGAGTAGTGACAAAACAAAGGTTAGGAGACTGGTGATAGCTCAGGATACAGTGGATGAACTTGGTCTTTCTAAGTTAAGGTCTTTTCCTACATGTCTAAATTGTGTACACATTTAAAGCTTATCTTAGTATATGATGTGAGATGTTGGTGTACACCTAATTTCTGCTAGACTCCTTTTCAGTTTTCCCAGCAGTATTTGTCAAGTAGTGAATTCTTTCCCCAGGGATTTTTGGATTTATCCAGTACTAGGCTACCGTGTTCATTGGTTCCTGTTCATTCTGGATTTCTATTTTCCATTGACCAACTATTTTATTTCTTATCCAGGGTCAAACTGTTTTGATGATTACTGCTTTGTAATATTGTTTCAGATCTGGTCCTACTAGGTCCCCTTTTTTTCATGTTTTTCCTCCTGTTGATTCCCTTGGTAGTCCTTATTTTTTTTTCCACCAGATGAATTTTGTTGCTATTCTTTCTAGCTATTTCTTTGGTATTTTTATTTTTATGGCCCTAAGTAAATGAATTTAGATAATATTTTCATTTTTTTAAATTGGCCTAGCCTATCTGAGCAATTAATATTCTCCAATTATTTAGATCTGTGTCGTGTGAAGTGTCAAATATTTTATACTGTCTGCAGTGATTTTAAATAGAATTTCTCTCTTTTCTTGATATTTTCTTGATTATTGTTAATATTTAGAAATGCTGACAATATAACGTTTGCTAAAGGTGTTGTTTCAACAAGGTTTTTAGTTGAATCTATAGGTTTCTATGACTATATCATCATATCAAAATATGAAACTTTTCACAAATATGCATGCCATTCTTACATAGGAGCCTGGCTAATCTTCTCTGTGTTGTTCCAATATTAATATATGTTCTATTGAAGTGAACTCAGCTCTGTTTCTTCTGAAAAATTGACACAGGGCAAAATCCCCTTTATTTGAAAGGCAGTGGAGTAAAGAGACCAGGTTACAGATTTGGTGCCCACTCCTTAGTATCTGTATGACTGTGGCCAAATAATTTATTTTCTCTTACCTTCATTTCTTCAGTGATAAACTGAAGTAATAATATTTCTCTTCTTTCTTGTATTGTCATATTAAACTAGTGAGGAAAGTTCTTTATAAATATTAACATGTTTAACACATATTATTAAATGTTATTATTACATTAGTGTTAGTGGAGAGGAAGTGATAGGGGAATAGGTAATCTACAGAGACAGTTTTACTAATAAAATATGACTCACTCTATGTCATTGGTTCCAGAACCTTTTCTCCTTCATTTGTTAACAAAAATTCAGATTAAGGGCGGCTAGGTTGCGCAGTGATTAGCGTGCCAGTCCTGGAGTCAGAAGGACCTGAGTTCGGATCCGGCCTCAGACATTTAACACACAAACAAAAACCTAGCCGTGTTACCTTGGGCAAGTTACTTAACCTCAACTGCCCTCCAAAAAGCAAAAAAAAAAAAAATCAGATTAAAAAGTAATAAACAAGTTCTTATTTTTCCCCTATTAAGAATATCACTGTGACAGGTAGATGGCGAAGTGAATAGAGCACTGACCTTGGAGTCAGGAGGATCTGAATTCAAATTTGGCCTCTACACTTGACACTTACTAGCTGTGTGACCTTGAGCAAGTCACTTAAACCCAACTGCCTTGCCTTCCCTCTCCAAAAATAAATAAATAAATAAATAACACCAACGTTAAAGAATGCCACCAGAATAAAAACTATATGAAAGAAGTTTTGTGGTGATTGCAGTTTTTTTTAAAATGAATTTGTTCAACTGAAGATTACAGATCATTTTTCTGTTTTTCAGAAAAGGAATTGCAAATTATATATCTTTCCACCAGTACATAAGTAAATTGGGAAATTGTGGAATTCATATAAATCCTTATTGGTCATTAAGGTTTCATTTAGTTCATTGATATTGATAATCCAGAAAGGCTAACATGGTCTTGATGAAATTTTAAAAAAATTTGACGATTTGGTAATTTGTTGACTCAGAAATTTTGATTTTTGGAACTGAAGGTAATTTGCTTTTTGCTCTGCCCACCCCCCTTTTAAAACTCTTTGCTAAGTGAATCAAGAAGATCTCTTTTGTTGTTGGTGTTAATATACGATAGTACCTTCACTAAAATCATCCTCTGAGGCCTCATTATGACATGAAGATAGCCCCAGGCCCTCCCAGGCTATGCCAGCATATCATAAATGCTATTAGGTTTTTCCAAGGTCTTGTGTACAGGCCTGCAGATGAATTGTGTGTCTGTGGTATAGGAACATGCTTAAGTTTCAAGGGGGGGTCTTTTCCTGAGGAAGCATTCAAACTACTTCTACCAACCTCTGTGACTATGTTCTTGAAAAAAAATGGTGGTGGAAGAGGAAGTTGTGATTTCAGAGAAACTATTGGGAAATATTTTTAGATGTATTTTCAGTTATGTTCATGGGTAACTGGGGTTTGAATATTTTATAATAATTTGGCCACATTTTTGCTAGAGGAAAAATTACATTCTACTTTTAAAAACTGATGGCATTGGTAATAACTAATAGTCATGGCTTCAGACACTCTGACTGTCAATCTGTCCCATATACTACTTGGACAGATCCCTGTCATACACCGCTTTTATCCCATTGGACCTGTCTTGAAGTATTTGAAATTACTCTTCATGGCTAAAAAAGATAAACTTTAAACTCTTTAGTCTGGTTTCTATGCTTTTTACAAAATGACTGTCACCCATTTTTTTTTTTAGATTTATCTATTATCCTTTTCTAATATGGAGCCTTTGAAATAGTCAAACTGGGTTTCCCATTGTCCCCAGAAGGCATCTTACCTTTTGTTGTCTCTGCTTTTTCAGCATTTTTGGGGTCTCCTTTAGCAAGCTGTTGACTTGTTTTTCATGATTTTCTTGCAACACTCTCATTTCTCTTCCTAGTTTTTCCTCTACTTCTCTTACTTGATTTTCAAAATCCTTCTTGAGCTCCTCCATGGCCTTCATATTTTTCTTGGAGGCTTTGGATGCAGGAGTTTTGGCTTTGTTTTCTTCTTCTGGTTCTATGTTTTGGTCTTCTTTGTCACTCCCCCCCACAAAAATATTCTATAGTTTATTTCTCTTCTTCTGTTTGCTCAACTTGCCAACCAAATACTTGACTTTTGAGCTCTTTGCCATGGTAGAACTCTGCTTCCAGTATGGAAAGTGCTTTGTCCAAAATGTATGTGTTTTTGTGCAGCTGTTGTCAGAGCTACTTCTAGGTACCTGCCTCAGAACTGTGAGGAGGGCACCCTTTCCACAGCTAACATAAACTGCCACTCCAGCACTATTTACCCCGAGGATCTCCACCCATCTGCCACCCAGATTCAAGCAGGACAAAGGAAGAGAATCGTGGCTCAGCAGCAGCAGAAAGATTCCTGCAATTGCCCTCTGGTGGGCCTGGACCTCTGGAAGCAGCCCCTGTGGTAGCAGGTGCAGCTGTTGTCACCTCTGCCACCCTGGTGGCAAGGGCAAGACCCACTATTCTCTCACCCACTTCTAACAGAATTTCCCCACTAACCTTTTACTTTCTTCTTGGTGTTTATAGGTTAGGCCTGGAAATTGCTATAGCTGCCAGTGATTCAATCCCCTGAAGTCTGCTCTGGCCTGTCTGTGCTTCTGGTCTGTGCAGGTGTAGCCCAACTGGGACTGTGCTCTGCTCTCAGCCTGATGCAATAGACCCTTCCTGTCAGTTTCTCAGGTTGTTCTCAGCTGGAAACATATTTCACTCTGTCTTTTTGTGGGTTCTGTGGCTCTAAAATTTGTTTAGAGTCATTTTTACAGGTATTTGAGGTAACTGGGGACAACCTCAAGAAAGTTCCTAATTTTACTCCACCATCTTGGTTCTCCTCTCTTTGCCTCTTCTTTAAGTCATTTCCCTTGCCTGACTATACTAAGGTTTTGTAATTAATGTACATTAATGTAATTCTCATCTAATAGATAAACGATTTAGAATTGAATGGGTCATTAGGGATTTTATTGTATAACGCAAAATTGTTATAGTTGAAGAAACTGTAATTTAGAGATTGACTTGTTAGATAGATAGTAAGTTACTTCCAGTTTATCTGTGCTATGCTTTATCTGTTTGTCCTTACTGGCCAGTTACTAATTAATAATTAACCTTGAGTATTTAGAGACCCTTTTCAAGTTTAAAAAGGTACTTATATGTTGTTTTATTTGATTTTCAAACCATCCTACTCAGTCAAGTGTTATTTTTCCTATTTTACAGATAAGGAAATTAAAGCTAAGAGAGAAGGTAAATGATTTGCCAAGGGTACTCACCTAATTGGTATATGGGGATGTAAAACTACACATGAGTAGCTTTCTAGAGAATTTTTGCTCTAAACAGCTTTCTAGGTTCTGATTAAATAGTATAGCAAATTCTCTATTCAATAACAAATAAGAGCAAAACATTTACAGAAAACCAAGGTATGGAATTCAGAATGTTACAACTTATCACAGAAAATCAAAATACAGCATTCACAATGTCACCACTAAACAACTTATCTTTTAAACAAAGTAGATTCATTTAGTCAACCACATCCTTAATTGAGTCACAAATAGGAAAAGTCAGTTATCCACCCCTAGGTCACAGTAAATCATAATCTTCTCAGTCAATACATAGTATCCAAATAAAGTCTTCTTTCAGCTTGACTCAAGGCTGAGAGACAGCAGAACTGAAAAGGTGTCTCAGGTTCCATGATTTCTCTTCTATGGTCCCAGTCCCAACTGTAACCTGGGTTCAAGGGCAGGCAGCTCCCAGTTTCTTGTCCAGTTATTCATCTAGTGCCCATTCCATATTGAAGTTCACAGTATCCAGTTCACCTCAAGTTCTTCACAGTTCCTGTTTCTGGGAAGACAAAGTTTAACAGAGCCACAATAATATTCATGCACATTGCCAGCACCGTCATCAATTTCCTATCTGCCTGTGAAATGAACTCAAACCCACCAACAAGGTCTGAGAACTCAACACAAATCATCAACATAGAAATCAGCACAGACGCACAAAAAAGGTCCAAGAGCTCAGCACAAATCATTAGTAAAACCCCAGAACCTCCAAAACCCTCCCCCAGGACTTTTGTGTAACCAGAAAATTCTCTTTCACAGCTTCTAGTAAGGTCCCAGGGCTTCTGTACAAAGTATCACAGACAAACATCAACACAGACAGAGCAGACAGACAGAAGGCAGGAATACCACAAGTTTTCTCCTTCTTGACTCTGCCACTACAAGAGTCCTATTTTCAGTTCTGCTGTCTCTAGCCTGGAGATTCTCCTTATATATGGTCATTAGCTGCTCCCCTTCCTGTTGCAGGAGTTCACAAGTTCTAGGGTTCATAAGTTGTGGGGTTTACACATTCTGTTTCTTAACACACTTGATACAAGGCTCAAAAGAAACTAGAAACAAGGTGTTAATGCAATACCTGAAACAAGGTGTGGACTACTTCTGTGCTTGCCATTATAGGGGCAAGATTTGAACTCAGGATTTCCTGATTCCCAATTCCAGCATGTATCCACTGCATTACCTAGGAACAGAGAGATAGACTTCCAATTTATCAAGTGCATACACCATTTTCCTTTTCCCTTCTAAACAAAATAAAATCAGTTTCCCAATATTAATCCCAGTAATGTAATAACCACGCCAAAAATTTTTGGTAAAAATTTAACAGGACCCCACTTAAATCATTAAATCCTTAAAACCACATTTACTAACGTTTGGTTTTATATATTGATTTTAGACAAAATCTCATAGCAGAGACCCTGATTTTTATTTTATAAACATAATCATCACACAATTTACAATTTATAAAGCATTTACCCCATGTTAATATTATTTTTTTCTTTACAGAGAGAAACTGAGGACCACGGTTTTAAGTGAATTATCCAGCTTGACAGTCAAATGTTGGGGTTCAAACCCAGGTCTTTCTATTGGAAGGCTAGTAGGTTTTTTTCTCCTAAAATTAAATATTCTACTGTCACTGACATTTAGCACTTAGAAAAATGTCTTTAAGTACTAATATGATCTAATTCAAAAGGTAGTTCATATAATATATTAATTAAAAATATTAAGCCCCACTGATTAAGCCCCTGTTAATTAATGTGCTTGAAAAGTTATTAAAAGAATTCCTGTTTTCAAGGAATTTATAGTCTGTGGGTAGAAGAATAGGACATACACAGATAAAAAAATATAATGACAAATCAGAATATGATAAATATGTATGAGGGATAGACGAGACTGGGAAATCAAATAAGGGAGATATTATATTGAGGTAGAGAGGAATCATAGAAAAGATGGCACTTGAAATAGAATTTTCATGGATGACTAAAATATCTATTGGATGGAATTGTGTGACAAAGATAGAGGAAAGGGGAGTAGAATATTTCAGGCATATAGTTCTGGATAAGAAAGTATTGATGAGACTGATAAATTATGTCTTAATTTAAATCTTGTAGTAGTTGCATGATACAGAAATGCTCCAGTGAATAATGCACTAGGTGAGAAGGCCAGGGGGCTGTCTCTGTTCGAATATACATACATATGTATGTATGTATGTATATTCACACACACACACACACACACACACACAATTTATTTATTTTTTAGTTTTCAACAACATTTTGAGTTACAACTTTTCTTCCCATCTCTCTCCTACCCCTCATCCCAAGATAGCAAGCATACTGAATACCCCTTCCCCCAATCTCTTCTTATGTCCTTTCCCAAGGCTCGCCCCCCTTACTTTCTTGTAGGGCAAGATGTATTTCTATACCCTATTGCGTGTATACCTTATTTCCCAGTTGCATGTAAAAATACCTCTTTTTTAACATTTGTGTTATTTTAAATTTGATTTCCAGATTCTTTCCCTTCTTCTCTCCTCACCCACCCCAACTGGGAAGACAAGCAATTTAATATAGGTTGTACACATGTAGTTACACAAAACATTTCCATAGTAGTTATATTGTGAAATACCAACTATATTCCCTCTATCCTATCCTGTCCCCCATTTCTTCTATTTTCTCCTTTGACCCTATCCTTTTTAGAAATGCTTGTTTCTAACTACCATCTCCCCTAATTTGCCATTCCTTCTGTCATCCCTCCTCTTATCCCCTTCCCCCCTACTTTCCTATAGGGTAAAATACCTAACTGAGGATTTATGTTATTCCCTTTCACCTTTTTCCTCTTCCCCTCCCTTATAACAGTTTTCTCTTGCCTCTTTTATATGAGATAATTTAACCTATTCTATCTCTGCCTTTCTCATTTTCCCAATATATTCCTCTCTCGTCTCTTAATTTTAATTTTTAGATATCATACCTTCATATTCAACTCCTCCTGTGCCCTCTATGTATACATGTACACACATATACACATACACACATCCTCCTATACATATATATGTATATATTTATTCACTTCAACTATCCTCATACTGAGAAAAGTCTCATGAGTTTCTGTTTGAATATATAGACAGATAATATTGTAATGAACTATATTGGTATACTTGATGATGATGATGATGATGTATGACAGTGACAAGTACTGGCCATAATCAAGAAGATATGGATTCAAGTGCTGAGTTTGATATATGCTGGCTTGTGAATGGTCGATCCATTAACTGCTCTCTGGTAGAGAAAGTTCAAATCTGCCCTGGTTGAGAAAGTTCCCCCCTGGGAACTTCCCATACCTATGAAATCAAAGGTCTCTTTTAAAAATATTTATATAACAACATAATATTTATACATATAACAGATATGTATTACATTTATATTATTTATACATGTAATATGTGTATATTTATAAATTGTATGATATAATAAAGCTTAAGTACATAAGGCAGCTGTTATTTAAAATCAGAAAACTAAACCCACAGTGATTTTGTGACTTAGCTCAAATTGCAAATGTAGAGACAAAGACAGAAACCAAGTCTTACTGAGGTAGTAGTGCATGTGAAAATGATCTGATGTGAAGAGCACAATGATTCACATGAATGTCACGTGGTTAATTTTAAGTTCCAAGAGGACAGGATTTACATTCAGGTGTTATTTATCTTTGTAGATCCACAAATACCAGTCCCCTGTAGAAAGTAAAAGCTTATTTTTCTATACCAGAGAAGGAAATGGAAAATCACTCCATTATCTTTGCCAAGAAAACTCCAGGGACCATATGATCCACAAGGTCAAAGTCGGACACAACTGAATGACTGAACAGTAGCAAAAGCTTATTATGCCATTACTGAATAGATGACTGTTTATTGGTATTTTCAAGAACAATAAAAATATTTATTGAGTATGAACTGTTTACAAACTGAGTTATGTTTATTTTTTTTAATATTAGTATTATCAGGATACTATAGAATGGAAATTGTAGTAAAACTGTCCCTTCCTCAAATTAGCCATGTTTAATTAGTCTCCATTCATACTACTAGGGAGAAAAAAAAATAACACTTGCAATAGTCATAATAACTAGAAGGAACTTTTTTTTTGTTCTTAATGGTAGTGGAGAAGCAATGAAAAACATTTTTTGTTCTTAATGGTAGTGGAGAAGCAATGAAAAACATTTAAATTAAAAACAATTAAATAGCAAACAAAGTGCTATTAAAAAAAAAAACGTATCTTGGAATTATTATCTTGTATGTATAGTTTGTTGGGTATTGTCTTCCTAGTTAGAATGTGAACTTGAGGGCATAGACTGTGTTTTTGCCTTTTTCTCCCCAGAGCTTAGCACAGTGCCTGGAGCATTAATAAGCTTGTTTACTGACAGACAATTTCTCAGCTAAAAGTTTTGCTTTGAAATGATTGTGAATATATTACTGGTCATATTTAGTGACATTTAAAAATGCTTCTGACATAACATGATAATTTTGTTTTTGTTGAAGTCATTTCAAAATTGATAGAGAGGCTTCCTGAGAATCACTCAGTTGTAGAATATTAAAACTAGAAGGACTTGTTAGACACATCACATCATCTGATCTCATTTTGCCGATGAGGAATTTGAGAACCAATAATAGTATATCTTCTTTCTTAGGCTGCAATTCTAACTTGAGGCTTAGAATAAGTGGTTTATTTTCCTTCAGTGAGCAAAGTAAATTTGTGTTTTGGGGAGAGTTATTATCATCAGGTTTGGTACCATAATAATTGTATTTGAATTGACATCCTATGCAAGAAGACTTGCTCCAAAATTTTGAGAAAAAGTCAAATAGGGTTACAGAAAAGGAGTCAAATAGTGGAAGCTGTGGGACCAGGAGAACTTCTGAATTTTGTCCTTTGTGATATATTTCATTATTGTTCAGCGTCACCATTTGTACATAGCCAACCAGAAATTTGCAATAACTGAGAAACCTTGCCAGATGGACAGCCTGCTCTCCCAAGTACATTGGCTCCCCCATGTTTCTCTTATCCATCTGGAGTCTGGTTTGCTGTGCCAACACTGCAGCACTAAAGAGAATTGCTACCTGACTTCTAATTTCTGGACCAGATTGTCTTATCATCTATTTATATTTCACCTTCTGCCATAGCACTCAAACGGTTTGGTATTAGTTCCATGAAGGAAATTTGGCATTTCAGAGTATAAAATGTCATCCCTTGAACTTCTTTCTTTCCTTCTGGCTTGAAATGACTTTTCATATCATTTGTCCCCCTGGAACCTACCCCACTGAATACAACTAGACAAACTACTTTTGGGGGCAGTTCATGGTAAAAAAATTCATTTACATTTTGTTTTATAATTTACCTGATTTTAAGCTATTCTTTGGCATTATTCAGTTTTAAGTAAAATACCACTTTCTTCCCATGAACAATCAAGGATAAATTGCTAATATTTAATACAGAAACTCAGGTAAAAATGTAATGTGCAGAGTTTTGTGTGGCAGGAAAGATGTCACCTGAGTGTGAGTTAAACACATTGTAGATTTTCACTCATGCAATCCAGGCTATCCATTATGACTCTAATCAGTACTCAGGACTTGTTTAGTCCCTTAAATAGAAGATTGCCAGGAATAAGTGAATGTATAATCCATATATACTAAATAGTCTCACTCAAATGCTATATTAATAAAGTAATCATTAAAAGGTTGCACTGGGAGGGGCGGCTAGGTGGCGCAGTGAGTAGAGCCCCGGCCCTGGAGTCAGAAGGACCTGAGTTCGGATCCAGCCTCAGACACTTAACCCACACAAACAAAAACCTAGCTGTGTGACCTTGGGCAAGTTACTTAACCCCAATTGCCCTAAAAGGGGCGGCTAGGTGGTGCAGTGAGTAAGAGCGCCGGCCTCGGAGTTGGGATGACCCGAGATCAAATCCAGCCTCAGAAAATGAGCACCCACACATAAATAATGACTAGCCGTGTAACCTTGAGCAAGTTACTTAAGCCCAATTGCTAAAAAAAAAAAAAAAAAAAAGGTAGCACTGGGGAACTGACAGTGCAGTGCTCTGGGAGCCGAGCCCAGGCCTGCTTAAGCCCTGGTTTTAGCCCCAAGGCAGTCGGGCCAGCAGCCTGCTGGAGGGACCCCAGAACACCAGCAGCTGTGGCGATTCCAGAATTATCAGAACAGATATGCCTAGGACAAAGTGAGAGGTTAGTGCCCTATGGACTTTGGGACCAGTATTTGGGGAACGTGTCAGCTTCCTCCCCTGGGGGCAAAAAGCTACTGAGGAAACTCGGCACAGAGGCCATTTTGCAGCATCAGTGGCAGCTTTGGCTCCTGGTCTGCGAACTGTAGAGAGATCCAGCAATCAGTCTGGGGGTTAATCACTCTTGCTTTAACCTGCTTGGATCTGGATTGTGGTCTGGGGTAGAGATTTGGGGTGGGTATCCAGCTTGCCAGAGAGTGTGGAGGCTTTACAGAGGCTACCCAACTAACAACTCCGGAAGTTGTGATGACCCCACATTTAGGACAGAAGCTCTCCTGTCTGGTGGCAGAGTCCTACTGTGGCAACAAGCCCAAAAATCAAGTAATTACGTGGCAATATGCCCAGGCAAAGGAAACAAAATAAACAGAAAAATGCCACTTTAGACTCCTATTTTGGGGGCAGAGAGGCTCAAAGCATGGGACAGGAAGAGGACTGTGAGATCAGAGCTCCTGCACCTTAAGCCCCAAATGAAAAAACAAGCTGGCTACGGGCCATAGAGGACTTTAAGAAGCAGATAAGAGAAGTGGGGGGAAATTGGGAAGGGAAATGAGAAAGATGCAAGAAAAGTATGAAATGACAGTCAACAGCCTGACTGAAGAAAACAACACCTTAAAAAATAGACTAACTCAAATGGCAAAAGAGGCCCAGAAAGGCAATGAGGAGAAGAATGCCTTAAAAAGCCGAATTTGCCAGATGGAAAAAGAATCTAAAAAGCTCACTGAGGAGATTCATTCCTTCAGAGTTAGACTGGAGCAAATGGAAGCTAGTGACTTTATGAGAAATCAAGATGCTGTTAAACAGATCCAAACAAATGAAAGAATAGAAGGCAATGTGAAATATCTCATGGGAAAAGCCACTGACCTGGAAAATGGATCCAGGAGAGATAATTTAAAAATCATTGGACTACCTGAAAGTCATGAACAAAGAAAGAACCTAGAAATCATCCTTCAAGAAATTCTCGAGAAAAATTGCCCTGATGTTTTAGACCCAGAGGGGACAATAGAGGTTGAAAGAATCCACTGATCCCCTCCTGAAAAGGATCCCAAAAAGAAAACTCCTAGGAATATTGTAGCCGGGTTCCGGAACTCCCAGATCAAGGAGAAAATACTACAAGCAGCCAGGAAGAAACAATTCCAATATTGTGGAAACACAATCAGAACAGCCCAGGACCTGGCAGTGTCTACACTGAGGGATCGAAGGGAATGGAATATGATATTCCAGAGGGCAAAATAGCTGGGATTGAAGCCAAGGGTCACCTACCCAGCAAAACTGAGTATCTTGTTTCAAGGGAAAATAAGGGTATTCAGTAGAATAGAGGACTTTCAAGAATTCTTGAGGAAAAATCCAGACTTGAATAGAAAATTTGACATTCAGACACAAGAAGCAAGAGATGCTTGAAAAGGTAATCAGGGAAAAGAAATCAAGAGGAACTTATCAAAATTGAACTGTTAATATTCCTACATGGAAAAACAATAACTGTGTCTGATGAAACGTTTCTCATTATGAAAATAATTGAAGAAGGGTATATGGGTATATGAATACATATGTGAATGTGTGCATATATGTTTACAGGTATACATGGATAGAGGGCACAGGGCACACACTTTGGTGGGAAGGGATGATACTTAAGGGGTGATGTTAAGAGGTGAGAAAGGAAAGTGACAAGAGGTGATGGGGAGTGACAGGGCAGGGTAAACTCTCTCATGTAGATGAAGCAAGGGGAAGTAGTTGCAGGGGAGGGGAAGAACAGGAAGGCAAAAAGGCAAAACCCTATTCTCATTGAATTTGGCTCAGGGAGAGAATGACATACATACTAAATGGGATGTCTCACCCTGCAGGAGAGTAGGGGGAAGGGGGATGAGAGGGGAGATGAGGGAGAGGAGGGCATTCTAGGGGGAGGGGAGGTTGGAAGTACCCACTTTAGAAGAGGGACAGGATCAAAGTAGGGAATGGACCAGGTGAGGGCTGGGATGGGTGGGAGGGAAATATAAGCAGTCTTTTACAATATATCTACTATGGTAATGTTTTGCATAGCTGTACTTGTACAACCCATACTGAATTGCTTATCTTCCCTGAGGGAGTGGGTGACAAGGGAGGAAGGGAATGGATCTGAAATTCAAAGTCTTAAAATTAAATCTTTCAAATGTATATAAATACTATTATTAATACTATTCTGCATGTAATTAGGAGATACGATGTTCAGGCATTGGGTCTAAGAGATTCACCTTGCCCTAATGGCAAAGCCAAAGGGGGTATGGGAGAAGATATGGGAGTAAGCAGATTGAATGAGGGGATATCTAGTGGGACTGATATTCTGGGGTCATGGGTAGGGCAAAATGGGGAAAAATTGTAACTCAAAATCTGGTGGAAATTAATGATATAAACCATAAGTTAATAAAGCATTTGTTAAACAAAAACAAAAACAAAAGGTAGCACTAACAGGTATAATAGATGAGTGAAAAAACATATTAACTAGATGCTGCCTAAAAATTGAAGAAAAGAGCAAAAAATATCCGTTGAATCTTAAGACAATATAAAAAGAACAGGAAGTAATATTTTTAAATGAGAAGAAGTATTTTATGCAAATGTTACAGGAGAAGTTAATTGTTAATTGTTCAGCAGACATGTACCTAAAATTGTATTCATTATAATCATACATGCTAGGGTAGAGAAGGGCTTCATTGGATTTCAGTAACTGTGTTGCATTCAAGTCAATCAAAACAATTAATTTTCAATTCCAAAAATTATTCTGTTATTGAAACATCTACATCAGTTGTGTATTTTAGTGCCCATGTATAGAGATAAAAGAAATATTTTACCAATATTTTTTCATCATTGCCAATTCCAAATGATATTGTCATATCAAAGAATAGAATGCTCTTTTGCTTGGAATATTTTAAGCAGAATTGAGAAGTCAAGTCAACACATAAGCCACATTAGCTATATTCCAAAACTATGATCTATCATTTGTCTGCATGATTCACATTTAGAGTTTTGAAGTCATGAATAATATTGCATTCATTAAAATTTTTAAGTTTTTCATTGATATTATTGCTTTTCATTGACATCATTTTTTGTCATAGAATGACTTTTTTCCTACTTTCACTGTCTTTGTTAAATCAGCTCATACAAGTTCTCCCAAGTTTTTCTGAATTCTTTATATTTATCACTTCTTATTGTACAATAGTATTCCATTAAATTAATAAACCACAATTTCTTTCTTTCTTCCCAAGGGGGAGATTTTTTATTAAGAACTTTTTAAAAATGTCTTTTAATTTTAGGTTTTTAAAAATTATTTACTTTTAGTTTACAACATTCAGTTCCACAATCACTTGATTCCCAACATTTTTCCCCCTCTTTCTCCTTCTCCCTGTCCCCCTCATGGAGGCATACAATCAGATATATGTTCTACAAATACCTTCACAATAAATATTAGTCAAATTGTAAAGAATAATTATAATCAATGGAGTGAATAATGAGAAGGAAGGAATGAAACAAGATAAAACTTAAAAGAGAGAGAGCAAGTCGTTTGCTTCAATCTGAATTCAGACTCTGTAGTTCTTTCTCTGGATGTGGATATCCCTTTCCATCATGAGCCTTTTGGAGTTGTCTTATAACCTTGCATTGCTAAGAGGAGCTCAGTCTATCAAAGTTAGTTATCACGTGATGTGTTCATAATTGTGTACAAAGTTCTGATGGTTCTGCTCTCCTCACTCAGCATCAACTTATATAAGTCTCTCCAGGTTATTATGAAGTACATCTTCTCCTCATTTCTTATAGCACAATAGTATTCCATTGCATTTATTTTATGATTAATATAAAATATATTTATATAAATACATGTAAACTTATTTATATATTTATATAATATTTATAATTTATTATTATATATTATATATAAATATAATATTTCCTTCTCGACTTTTCCTCCCTTTCACACCTCTCATTTTTCTTTATTTATATATAATATATAATGTGTTATTTATATATTATATAGTCAATATGAGTATATAATGTATAATAATAATAATTATTATTATTACCACAAATTCCCCAATTAATGGACATTCCTTTGATTTCCAATTGTTTGCCACCACAAAAAGAGCTGCTATCAATATTTTCAAACCTATGGGTTCTCCTCCCACTTGTTTGATCTCTTTAGGATACAGCCCTAGAAGTGGTATTGCTGGGTCAATTGCACTTACTTTTGGACATAGTTGCAAATTTCTCTCCAGAATGGTTAGATCGGTTCACAATTCCACTAATGCATTAGTATGCCAATTTTTCCACATCCTCTCCAGGATTTATCATTTCCTGTTTTGTCATCTTAGCCAATCTGACTGGTGATATGTGGTACCTCAGAGTTGTTTTGATCTTAATTTCTCTAATCAATAGTGATTTAGAGCATTATAGATATCTTTAATTTCTTCTTCTGAAAACTACCATTTTATATCCTTTGACCATTTATCAATTGGGGAATGACTTGTCTTCTTACAAATTTGACTCAATTCTTTGTATATTTTAGAAATGAGGCCTTTATTAGAGACACTAGTTGTAAAAATTCTTTCCCAATTTTCCACTTCCCTCCCAATTTTTATGACTGGTTTTATTTGTATAAAGCTTTTAAATTTAATGTAATCAAATTATCCATTTTGCATTCTATAATGCTAACTCTTGTTTGGTCATCAAACCTTCCCTTCTCTGACAGGTAAATTATTCCTTGCTCTCCCATATTTCTTACAGTATCTGCCTTTATATCTAGATCTGCTATCAATTTAGACTTTATTTTGGTATACGGTATTAGATTTTGGTCTGTGTTCAGTTTCTGCCACACTATTTTCTAATTTTCCCAGCAGTTTTTGTCAGATAGTGAATTCTTATCCCAGAAGCTAAGGTCTTTGGGTTAATTAGATAGTAGATTACTATAGTCATTGACACTACTCTATTCTTTAGTTAGTACCAAGTAAGTTTGATGATTGCTGCTTTATAATACAGTTTAAAATCTGGTATGGCTAGGCCACCTTCGCCAGCATTTCTTTTCATTAATTCTGTTGATATTATGGACCTTTTGTTCTTCCAAATGATTCTTGGTTACTATTTTTTCTAGCTACATAAATAATTTTTGGTAGCTTGATTGTTATGGTACTAAATATCTAAATTAATTTGGGTAACATTTTATTTTTTTAAATACTAGTTTGACACAATCATTAGCAACCGATGTTTTTCCAACTATTTATATCTGACTTCATTTATGTAAAATGTGTTTTGTAACAGGGTTCATATAGTTCCTGGGTTTGTTTTGGCAGGTAGATTCCCAAATATTTTATAATGTTGACAATAACTTTAAATGGAATTTCTGTTTCTATTTCTTGCTGCTGTACTTCATTAGAAATATATAGGAATATCGAGGATTTATGTGGGTTTATTTTATATCCTGAAACTTTGCTAAATTTATTTATTATCTCAAGTATTTTTTTACTTGATTCTTTAAGTGTATCATCATCTCATCTGCAAAGAGTGATAGGTTAGTCTCTCATTTGCCTAATCTAATTCCTAAGATTTCTTTTTCTTCCCTTTTGCCCGAGATAACATTTCTGGTGCCAAACTAATAACAGGGATGATAGTGGATATCCTTGTTTCAGCCCTGATCTTACTGGAAATGCTTCTAGCTTATTCCCATTACATATACTTGCTGATGGTTTTAGATAGATGCTACTTAGTATTTTAAGGAAGACTCCATTTATTTCTTTATTTTCTAGTGTTTTTTATAGGAATGTGTGTTGTGTTTTGTTAAAAGCTTTTCTGCACCTATTGAGATAATCTTATGGTTTCTACTAGTTTTGTTGTTGATATGATCAGTTATATTGATAGTTTTCCTCATGTTGGACCATCCTTGCATTTCTGGAATAAATCCTACCTGACAAAAGTGTATTACTCTTGTGATTAAGTTGTTGTAGTTTTTGCTGACATTTAATTTAAAAATTTTGCATCTATATCCATGAGGGAAATTGATCTATAATTTTCTTTCTCTATTTTGGCCCTTCCTGATAGTTGTCAGTACCATACTTGTATCATAAAAAGAATCAGGTAGGACTCCTCAAATTTTTCCATATAATTTATAAAGTATTGGAATTAATTGTTTTTTAAATGGTTGATAAAATTCACTTGTAAATCCATTTGGCCCTGGAGATTTTTTTCCTAGGGAATTCATTGATGGCTTGTTCAATTTTTTTTTCTGAAAAGGCATTATTTAAAGTATTTTAATTCCCTTTCAGTTAATCTGGGTAACATATTTTTGTAAATATTCATGAAACTTATCTTTTTAAATTCAAAATATTGCTTATTTTCTGCTTTACTTTCACCTTTATTTTAGAAGCAACTACTTCTGTTGAACAGGGTGATAATCAGGATAGAGAATACCATTTTTGACTCAATATTTGATCAAAGATAAAGTAATGATTTTCTTATGTGGCTTATAAATTGGCAACCTTAAATAGGAATTTGAGGATTATATTGCTCAGTAGTGGCATTGCAAGTGCATATACTCTTTCCAAGGTGTTCCGGTCTAGGTAAGTCCAAAGGTTTAGACATGACTTTGGAATGATATGAAATACCCATAGCAAATATAAAAAAGTGAGTTTTCTTAGCTACTATGTAGAAAGGATACTATACAAGGATATAGCACTAGTTCATATATATATGAACTTTGTCCTTCTCCCACGTTTCCTCCCTTTCACACCTCTCATTTTATTTAGAAATTCAATGACTTCCATAAGATTTTGAATTTAAAATTTTATCCCCCCCAAGGCAGCATGCAGTTTGATATAGGCCCTACACATACATTCATATTAAAAATATTTTCATATTACTAATTAATGTTGTAAAGAAGAACCAGAACCATTGGGAAAAAAAAAACACCAAAAAGAAGAAAGAACAAAGAGAGAGAGAGAGAGAGAGAGAGAGAGAGAGAGAGAGAGAGAGAGGCAATAATATTCATCAGTCTGCATTTAGACTCCATAGTTCTTTTTTCTGGTTGTGGATTTTTCCATCATGTCTCTTTTAGAATTATCTTTCATCCTTGCATTGCTAAGAAGAGGTAAGTCTATCAAAGTTAGTCATTACATAATGTTGTTATTACTGTGTACAATGTTCTCTTGGTTCTGCTCACTTCACTCAACATCAATTCATGTAGGTGTTTCCAGGTTTTTCTGAAGTTCAACTGCTCATCATTTCTCGTGCAACAATAACAGGCCAGGAGAAGAGTAAACATCTCTCTTTTGATCATTCCACCTTGTAAGAAGCACTATAAAAATCTCTGAAAACAGCTGAACAAAACTCCTGAATCTTGGGACACCTTCTATACAGGAAGCAGAGCCTTACCTTAACAAAGACTCAAAAAGTCAAGTAATTGATGGGGAAAATGTGCAAACAGTGTGTGTTGGTGGGGGGAAAGCATACCATAGAGTCTTTGTTGATAAAGAAGATCAAAACATACAACCAGAGGAAGACAAAAAAATCAAAGGTCCTACATCCAAAACCTCCAAGAAAAATGTGAATTTATTTGTATTAGTCCATGGGAGAACTCAAAAAAAGTTTTGAAAATCAAGTACGAGAAGAAAAAAAATGGGAAGAGAAATGAGAGTGATGCAAGAAAATCATGAAGAATTACTCAACAACTTGCTAAAGGATACCCCAAAAATGCAGAAGAAAGTAACACTTTAAAATAGACTATCCCAAATGGCTAAAGAAGTCCAAAAACTTAATGAGGAGAAGAATGCCTAAAAAAATAGAATGGGCCAAATGGAAAAGGAGGTCCAAAAACTCATTGAAGAAAAAAAAATTCTTTAACAATTAAAATGGAGCAAATGGAAACTAATGACTATGAGAAATCAAGAAATTATAAAAGAAATCCAAATAATAAAAAAATAGAAGACAGTGTGAAATACCTAGTTGGAAAGGCAGGAGGGCAAAACTAAGATGGGGGGGCAGCACCAACATAGCTGGGGTGGGGCCAAAGCCAAGATGGTGGAGTGAAAGCAGTCATTCACCTGAGCTGTCCCCCAAACTCCTGCAAATTTCTCTAAAAAGTGAGTCTAAACAAATTCTTAAGGAGCAGAATATAGAAAGAGACAGAGTGTGGCAGATTCCCAGCCCAATACAACATGGAAGTTCAACAGGAAGGACCTGTTGCACCAGGCTGGAGAAGGAGCACAGTTTAGCATACAGGCTCCACAGCACAGACTCAGCCATAGTAAAGTCAGAGCAAACTGAGATAATGATCAAAGGCAAGATTCTAGTGAGTAGGGAAAGGGAAAAAGGAGAAAGAAAAGTGTAAATGGGCAGGGAGGTAGGATGCAGAGAAAGACACAAATAATGATCATAACTGTGAATGTGAATGGTATGAATTCTCCTAAAAACAGAAGTGGATAACAGATGGATTAAAACCTATAATCCTACAATATGTTGTTAATACACTTGAAACAGAGGGATACAAACAGAGTAATGGTAAGAGGCTAGAGCAGAATATATTATATTTCAGCTGAAGTAAAAAAAAAAAAAAAACACAAGCAAGGGTAGTGATCCTGGTCTTAGACAAAGCAAAACCAAAAATATATCTAATTAAAAGAGATAAGAATGGAAACTATATCCTGCTAAAAGGCATTGTAAACAATGAAGCAATATCATTACTATACATTGATGAACCAAGTGATATAGCATCCAGATTTTTAGAGGAGATTTTAAGGAAGTTATAGGAAGAAATAGACAGCAAAACTATACTAGTGGGGGAACTCAACTTCCCCCTGTCTAAACAAGATAAATCTAACCACAAAATAAACAAGAAAGAAGTTAAGGAGGTGAATAGAATTTTAGAAAAGTTAGATGTGGTAGACCTCTGGAGAAAACTGAATGGGGAGAGAGAGGAATATGCTTTTTTTTCTCAGCAGTACATGGCACAAAAGTTGCCCATGTAGTAGGGCATAAAAATCTCAGTGCATTTCCTAGGGGAAATCTCCAGGGCCAGATGTATTTACAAGCAAATTCTATCAAGCATTTAAAGAACATTTAATTCCAAGTCTATATAGACTATTTGGGAAATTAAGTGAAGAAGGAATCCCATGATATTCTTTTTATGATACAAATATGGTACTTATACCTAAACTGGGAAGAGCCAAAACAGAAAGAAAATTAAATACCAATTCCCCAGTGAATGTAGATGTAAAATTTTTGAATAAAATATTAGCAAAGATACTAAAGTAACTTATTATGATAATATTATGCTAAGACCATCTAGAATTTTTTCCATGAATGCAGGGTTGGTTCAGTATTAGAAAAACTCAGCATAATTAATCATATCAAAAATAAAACTAACAGAAACCCTATGGTTTTCTTAATGTATGCAAAATGCTTTTTGACAAAATACAATACACATTCCTATTAAAAATCCTAGAAAACATAGGAATAATGGAGTGTGCCTTAAAATAAGTAGCATCTACCAAAAACTATGAGCAATTATTATGTGTAATGGGGATAAGCTAGAAGAATTTTCACTAATATCAGGGGTGAAATAAGGATGCTCATTAACACTCCTGTTATTCACTATGGTACTAGAAATGTTAGCTTCATCAGTAACAGAAGAAAAAAGAAGGAATGAAGGAAATAGAATAGGCAAAGAAGAAACAAGCTATCACTCTTTGCAGATGGTATGATGATATTCTTAGAGAATTCTAGAGACTCAAGTAAAAAACTACTTGATATAATGAATAACTTCATCAAAGTTTTAGGATATAAAATAAACCCACATCAATCCTTAGCATTTCTATATGTTACTAATAATATCCAACAAGAGATAGAAAGAGAAATTCCATTTAAAGTTACTGTAGACATTATAAAATATTATAATGTAGATGTTATGAAATATTTGGGAGTGTACCTGCCAAAACAAACCCAGGAACTATATGAACACAATTACAAAGATTTTCTTAGCTAAGTAATGTCAGATCTAAATAATTGGAAAAACATTAATTTCTCATGGGTGAGCCAAACTAATATAATAAAAATGACAATTCTACCTAAATTTACTTATTCAATGCCACACCAAACTACCAAAAAGTATTTTATAGATCGAGAAAAAACGGTAACAAAATTCATCTGGAAGAACAAAAGGTGCTGAATATCAAGGGATTTAATGAAAAGAAATGTGTGGGTAGATGGCCTAACCATACCAGATCTTAAATTGTACTATAAAGCAGCAATCATCAAAACTACTTGGCAGTAGCTAACAAATAGAGTAGTGGATCAGTGGAATAGATTAGGTGCATGAGACAAAGCAGTGAATGACTATAATAATCTACTATTTGACAAGCCCAGACACCCTGACTTCTGGGATAAGAACTCACTATTTGACAAAAATTGCTGGGAAAACTGGAAAATATTATGGCAGGAACTGGGCATAGACCAATATCTTACACGGTATACCAAAATAAGTTTCAAATGGATACATGGTTTAGATATAAAGGCTGATACAATAAGCAAATTGGCACAGCAAGGAATACTTTATTTGTCAGATTTATATGGAGAATGGAAGAACACATTAACACACAAGAGACAGAGAACATTACAAAATGCAAAATAGACAATTTGGATTACATTAAATTGAAAAGTTTTTTTGCAGAAACAAAGCCAATTCCACCAAGATTAAGTGAGAAGGAGAAAACTGGGAAAAAATTTCTACAACCTGTGTCTCTGATAAAGGCCTCATTTCTAAAATATATTGAGAAATGAATCAAATTTATAAGAATCCAAGTCATTCCTCATTTGATAAATGGTCCAAAGATATGAAAAGGCAGTTTTCAGAAGAAGAAATTAAAGATATCTATATTCATATGAAAAATGCTCTAAATCAATATTGATTAGAGAAATGCAAATCAAATCACCTCCTAAGTACTACGTCACACCTATCAGAATGGTACACATGGCAAAACAAGAAAATGCTGGGGAAGATATGAGAAAACTGCAACACTAATGCATTGTTGACAGTTATGAAGTAATCCAACTATTTTGGAGAGCAATTTAAAACTATGCCCATAGGGCTTCAAAAATGTGGATACCTTTTCACCCTGCAATGCCAATTCTAAGGCTGTATCCCAAAGAGATAATAAAAACGGGAAAAGACCTCACACGTACAAAAATATTTACAGTAGCTCTTGTGGTGGGAGAAAACTAGAAATTGAGGAGATGCCCATCAGTTTGGGAATGGCTGAATAGTTGGTGGTATATGAATGTAGTGGAATACTATTGTGCTATAAGAAGTGATGACCATGTGGATCAGTAAAACCTGGAAAGACTTAGATGAACTGATGTTCAACAAGGGGAGCAGAACTAAGAGAACATTATATACAATTACAGATACCTTGTATCTGTGATGACTAACTAAACTAAATTATAGACTTGACTCTTCTCAGCAATGCAGAATTCTAACACAACTCCAAAAGCCTTATGATGGAAAACGCTGTGTACATAAAGAGAAAGAATTATAGAATTTGAATACAGATCAAAGCATACTATTTCTTCTCTCTCTCTTTTTCATTTTGTTTTGTTTAGTTTCATTTCTTCTCTCTTGTGGTTCATTGATTATAATTCTAATATTAATGTAATATTATTTGAAATAAATATAAATGTATCATATAAATTCATTATCATAATATTATGTCAATTATGATAAATATAGATTTGATATTAATATACTAATATTATAATTGTTCTTTGCAACATGGCTAATGTGAAAATATATTTAATGTGAATGTATATGTAGAGGCTATATCAGATTGCATGCCATCTTGGGGAAGGGGGAGAGATGGGATAGGAAAAAAAATTTGGAACTCAAAACCTTGTGGAACTTAGTGTTGCAAGCCAAAAAAAAATTAATTAATAAATGAATAAGTGAACTTTTAACAGTTTTATAAATATCACCATATTAAATTACCCAGTTTGGGAAACAATATGGAATAATGGAAACTGCAAATATTAGCCATGTTCTCAGTTTAATATATCATGTAAAAATGTTACTTAAGATCTGTTGGTCTTATGTTAAGTATCTTTCAGCCTCATTTAGAGAACTTATTAGCATGTAATTTTTAAAAAGTTTGGTTATATCCTGTGACCTAATTCATAGTAGATTAGAATAAACCAAGAAGTAGGATTAGGGTGATATGAAAGCAGAATAGTGAAGAGCACATAGTAGGTGGTAAATTGTATGATGAAATTCATTGAGTAGCTAATTTTTTTTAAAAATATGCATAGATATAGAAAATAGTATAGAGAAATATTTTCATTTCTTCAGAGCATCTTAAAAAATAAAGAAAAATAGGGGGGCTAGGTGGCGCAGTGAGTAAGAGCGCCGGCCTCGGAGTTGGGATGACCCGAGATCAAATCCGGCCTCAGAAAATGAGCACCCACACATAAATAATGACTAGCCATGTAACCTTGAGCAAGTTACTTAACTCCAATTGCTTAAAAAAAATAAAGAAAATTATAATAGTGAGGATTTTTTTTTTTTTTTTTTTTTGCTTTTTGGAGGGCAATTAGGATTAAGTAACTTGCCCAAGGTCACATAGCTAGGTTTTTTTGGTTGTATGTGCATTAAGTGTTTGAGGCCGGATCCAAACTCAGGTCCTTCTGACCCCAGGGCTGGTGCTCTACTCACTGCGCCACCTAGCCACCCCAATAGTGAGGAAATTTTGCAAGAAATTATAATAGTATTTGATCATATTATAAAGAATAGTATTTATTAAATATAATAACATAAAATGAAGTAATATCAAAATGCTATTAATTATAATATTACTACATACAACAGTG
>WOXC01001683.1:0-82025 GCA_011680675.1 Gymnobelideus leadbeateri
AAGTCAAAGGCCTGTGAAAATGGCTAATGTCTAAGTCATGGGGTAAAGCATGGCTTCCCACTGTCATCACAATAAATTAATATAGCTCTATAGATTCTACCCTTAGCAACTAGACAAATTAATAAAAATATCAAGTACTATGCATATGCACAAAGAAAATAACACTTTGAAGGTGACATGAAGGTTTATGTATAGATCCATAAAGCCTCAACTATATTAATTGAAATCCCTAATAAATTGATAAAAATAATTAGATAAAATACAAAACCTCCACCTTTTTATATGAAAAAGAAAAAAAAAACAAAATAAAGCTATGAAAATAAACAAAACAGAAGTCTTATAGAATAGTTGGCCACCTCATGTTTATAGATCTTGAATATATTTTCAAGAATTAAATAATGGAATGTTTATGTTTGGTTGGGTTTAGACATCATTTCTTTCCTTTTTTTGTGGGTAAAATACAGTTATTTTCATAAAACTTATTTGTGTTAACATTTAATGACTTTGTTATTGTTCCTTTTAAATGGATTAATGAATAAATATTTAAAAATTTAACACCTTTAATTTCTAATGAGGCAAATATCAATAGCCATAACCCACATAAATAAAAGCTCTTTGGGGTCCTTAATCACTTTTCTTTTAAACAAATGCTTTATTAACTTCTGTTTTACATCATTCATTTCCACAAGATTTTGAGTTACAATCATTTCCCCCCGCTGTTATTCACCTACCCAACCTCCCAGAATAGCAATCCCACAAGATATCACTTCCTCCAATCTGCTCTCTCCCATACCTTCTCACATACCCCCTTCAACTTTTCCATTAGAGGAAGGTAAATCTTTGTGTCCCAATGTCTGCACATCTTATCTGCCAATTATAAGCAAAAGAGTATTAATAATAGTACTTATATATATTTGAAACATTTAATCTTAAGACCTGGAATTTCAGATCCATTTCCTACCTCCCTTGTCACCCATTCCCTCTGGGGAGATAAGTAATTCAGTATATGTTGTACATGTCTAGCTATGCAAAACATTATCATAGTAGATATATTGTACAAGGCTGCTTATAATTCCCTCCCACTCATCCCACCCCCACCTGGTCCATTCTCTACATGATCCTGTCCCTCTTTTATAGTGGGTACTTCCAACCTTCCCTCCCCCCAAGGATGCCCTCCCATCAATCATCCCTCCTCTCATACCCCTTCCCCATATTCTGCTGCAGGTTGAGATATCCCATTTAGTATGTATGTCATTCTCTCCCTGAACCAAATTCAGTGAGAATGTGGATTTGCCTTTTTGCCTTCCTATTCTCCCCCTCCCTTTCAACCACTTCCCCTTGCTTCTTCTACATGAGATAGTTTACCCTACCCTGTCTTTCCCAATCTCCTCTTGCCACTTTCCTCTCTCACGTCATAATTTCATCCCTTGAGTATTCTCCCTTCCCAACAAATTCAACCTATGCCCTCTTTCCATATACAACTTTAACCTTATACACACACATTCACATATGTATTCATATGACCAAACCCCCTTCTTCCATTATTTTCATAGTGAGAAAGATATCATCAGTAACAGTTATTGCTTTTCCATATAGGAATGTAAGTAGTTCAACTTTGATAAGTTCCTTTTGGTTTCTTTTCCCTGATTACCTTCTCAAGCATCTCTTCCTTCTTGTGTCTGGATGTCAAATTTTCTATTCAATTCTGTTTTTTTTTCCTCAAGAATGCTTGAAAGTCCTCTATTCCACTGAATGACCATATTTTCCCCTGAAACAAAATATTCAGTTTTGCTGGGTATGTGACCTTTTGGTTCATTCTCAGTTCTTTTGCCCTCTGGAATATCATATTCCATGCCCTTCGATCCCTCAGTGTAGAAGCTGCCAGGTGCTGGGCTATTCTGATTGTGTTTCCACAATATTGAAATTGTTTCTTCCTGGCTGCTTGTAGTATTTTCTCCTTGATCTGGGGATTCTGGAACCTGGCTATAATATTCCTGGGAGTTTTCTTTTTGGGATCTTTTTCAGGAGGTGATCTGTGGATTCTTTCAACCTCTATTTTGCCCTCTGGATCTAAAACATCAGGGCAGTTTTCCTTGAGAATTTCTTGAAGGGTGATTTCTAGGTTCTTTCTTTGATCATGGCTTTCAGGTAGTCCAATAATTTTTAAATTGTCTCTCCTGGATCATTTTCCAGGTCAGTGGTTTTTCCCATGAGATATTTCACATTGCCTTCTAATCTTTCATTTGTTTGGATCTGCTTAACAACATCTTGATTTCTCATAAAGTCATTAGCTTCCATTTGCTCCAGTCTAACTCTGAAGGAATGAATCTCCTCAGTGAACTTTTGAGATTCTTTTTCCATCTGGCAAATTCGACTTTTTAAGGCATTCTTCTCCTCATTGCCCTTTTGGGCCTCCTTTGCCATTTGAGTCAGTCTGTTTTTTAAGGTGTTGTTTTCCTCAGTCAGGCTGTTGATCCTCATTTCATACTTTTCCTGCATCCTTCTCATTTCTCTTTCCAATTTTTCCTCCACTTCTCTTATTTGATTTTTAAAGTCCTTCTTAAGGTCCTCTATGGCCTGCAACCCGCTCATGGTTTCCCTGGGGCTTTTGGAGCAGGACTTCTGACCTCACAGTCCTTTTCCTGCTCTATGCCCCCAAAATAGGAGTCTAGGGTTGCATTTTTCTATTTCCTTTGCCTTGGCATGTTGCCACTTAATTACTTGACTTTTGGGCTTGTTGCCACACTATGGCTTTAAGGCCAGATAGAGGAATTTTCGTCCCAAACGTGTGGGGGGCAACTTCCGTTTCTGGCAAGCTGTAAACCCACCGACGACTTCCACCCTAGATCACAATCCAGATCCAGGGAGGTTAAAGCAAGAGCGATTACCCCCCAAGACTGATTGCATTCCCTAAATACCAGTCTCAAAGTCCATAGGACACTAACCTCTTACTTTGTCCTAGGCTTGTCTATGTTGATAATTCTGGAGTCGCCATGGCTGCTGTGTTCTGGGTTTCCTCTAGCCGGCTGCTGGCCCTGCTGCCCTGGGGCTAAAACCTTGGCTCACCAGGACCTGGGCTCTGCTCGGCTCCACTTTCTGCGCTCTGCGCGTTGCGCACTGCCATCTCCCAGACAGCTATGCGGGTCCTTCCTGCAAGGCTACTGGGCTGTCCTCAGTGGGAGGTTAGCTTCTCTTTGTCGTTCTGTGGGTGCTGGGGCTCCAGAAGTTGTTCAGAGTCCCCTTTTACATAGTTTGGGGGGAATCTGGGGGCAGAGTCACTTGGATGATCTGTTTCTACTCTGCCATCTTGGTTCAG
The DNA here is from genome assembly GCA_011680675.1 of Gymnobelideus leadbeateri. Taxonomy (NCBI): domain Eukaryota; kingdom Metazoa; phylum Chordata; class Mammalia; order Diprotodontia; family Petauridae; genus Gymnobelideus; species Gymnobelideus leadbeateri. Next base: position 3,317 of record WOXC01001683.1, read on the forward strand.
CCCCCTAGACACCATTTTCAACTATAAATCTAGCCAAATAATTTCATTGCATTTTTCATTCATTTACATTTCCCATTATTTCTCAATTCTTCATCCCCCTCAAGTACAAAAAAAGAGGGAAAATCATAGTTCATTAAAAGTAAACAACACGGGGGCAGAGCCAAGATGGCGGAGTAGAAGCAGCGCATCCAAGCCATTCTGCCCCCAGATTTCCTCCAAACTATGTAAGAGGGGCCTCTGAACAACTTCTGGAGACTCAGCACCCACAGAAATACACAGCGAAGCTAACCTCCCGCTAAGGACAGCCCAGCAGCCCTGCAAAAAGGACCAGCACAGTGGTCTGGGAGCTGGCAGCTCAGCTCTCACAGAGTGCAGGGAGCTGAGCACAGGTCTGGTCTGCCCGAGTCACGATTTTAGCCCCAGGGCGGGAGTGCCAGCAGCAGGCTTCAGGGACCCCAGAACACCAGCAGCAGTGGTGATTCCAGAATTATCAACATAGACATGTCTAGGGCAAAGTGAGAGGTTAGTGCCCTATAGACTTTGGGACCAATATTTGGGGAAAGCATCGGCTTCCTCCCCTGGGGGCTAGAAGCCTCTAAGGAGATGAGCCATTTTGTAGTTTTCAGAGGCTGCTCCAGCTCCTGGCCTGTGAACTGTAGGGAGCTCCAGCAAATAGTCTTGGTGGGGTAATTGCTCTTACTTTAACCTCCCTGGATCTGGATTGTGATCTGGGGTGGAGGTTGTGGGTGGGTTTCCAGCTTGCCAGAAATGGAAGTTGCGCTCCCACACGTTCAGGATGAAAATTCCCCTCTCTGTCAGCAAAGACATACTGTGGCAACAAGCCCAAAAGTCAAGTAATTAAGTGGCAACATGCCAAGGCAAAGGAAACAAATTAAACAGAAAAATGCAACCCCAGACTCCTAGTTTGGGGGCAAGGAGGGTCGACGCATGGAGTGGGAAGAGGACTGTGAGGTCAGAAATCCTGCTCCAAAAGCCCCAGGGGAAAACATGAGTGGGTTGCAGGCCATAGAGGACCTTAAGAAGGACTTTAAAAATCAAATAAGAGAAGAGGAAGAAAAATTGGAAAGAGAAATGAGAAGGATGAAGGAAAAATATGAAATGAGGGTCAACAGCCTGACTGAGGAAAACAGCACCTTAAAAAATAGACTAACTCAAATGGCAAAGGAGGCCCAAAAGAGCAATGAGGAGAAGAATGCCTTAAAAAGTCGAATCTCATGGGAAAAACCATTGACCTGGAAAATAGATCCAGGAGAGACAATTTAAAAATTATTGGACTCCCTGAAAACTATGATCAAAGAAAGAACTTAGAAATCATCCTCAAATGGCAAAGGAGGCCCAAAAGGGCAATGAGGATAAGAATGCCTTAAAAAGTTGAATTTGCCAGATGGAAAAATAATCTCAAAATCTCACTGTGGAGATTCATTCCTTCAGAGTTAGACTGGAGCAAATTGAAGCTAATCACTTTGTGAGAAATCAAGAAGCTGTTAAACAGATACAAAGAAATGAAAAAATTGAAGGCAATGTGAAATATCTCATGGGAAAAATCCCCCTCACTGAGGGATGAAAGGACATGGAATATGATATTCCAGAGGACAAAAGAGCTGGGATTGAAGCCAAGAGTCACCTACCCAGCAAAACTGAGTAATTTGTTTCAGGGGAAAATATGGTCATTCAGTGGAATAGAGGAATTTCAAGCCTTCTTGAGGAAAAAAATCAGTGTTGAATAGAAAATTTGACATCCAGACACAAGAAGCAAGAGATACCTAAGTAGGTAATCAGTGAAAAGAAATCAAAAGGAACTTATTAACGTTGAACTATTTAAATTCCTACAAGGCAAAACAATACCTGTAACTGATGTAACCTTTCTCACTATGAAAATAATGGAAGAAGGGTATATGGGCATATGAATACATATGTGAATATGTATATATGTGTTTACAGTTATACATGGATAGAGGGCACAGTTTGAATTTGGTGGGAAGAGATGATACTTAAGGGGTGAAGTCATGAGGTGAGAGAGGAAAGTGGCAAGAGGAGATGGGGAGAGACAGGGTAGGGTAAACTATCTCATGTAGAAGAGTCAAGGGGAAGTGGCTGCAGAGGAGATGAAGAACAGGAAGGGAAAAAGGCAAAACCATATTCTCACTGAATTTGGCTCAGGTAGAGAATGACACACATACTAAATGGGATATCTCACCCTGCTGGAGAGTAGGGGGGAGGGGGATGAGAGGGGGTATGATGGAGGGAAGGGCATTTTGGGGTGAGGGAAGTTTGGTAGTACCCACTATCAAAGAGGGACAGAATCAAAGTTGGGAATGGACCAGGTCGGGGGTGGGATGGGTGGGAGGGAATTATTAGCAGCCTTTTACAATATATCTACTATGGTAACTTTTTGCATAGTTATACGTGTATAACACATACTGAATTGCTCATCTTCCCAGAAGGAATGGGTGGCAAAGGAGAAAGGGAATGGATCTGAAATCCGAGGTTTTAAAATTAAATGTTTCAAATACATATAAGTATTATTATTAATACTATTTTGCTTGTAAATGTGAGATAAGATTTTCAGGCATTGGTACACTAAGATTCACCTGGCCCTAATGGTAAAGTTGAAGGTGTTATGGGAGAAGATATGGGAGAGAACAGATTGGATGAGGGGATATCTAGTGGGACTGCTATTCTGGGGTGGTGGGTAGGGGAAAATGGGGAAAAATATTAACTCAATATCTGGCATAAATGAATGATGTAAACAAGAAGTTAATAAAACATTTTTAATAAAGCTTTAATAAATAATAATAAAGTTTAATAAAGCATTTAAAAAAAGAATCCAAATATAAATGAAGAAATAATTTATTATGATTCCTTCTTTTTATAGTTTCTAATATACCCTCTCCTTGTCCTACTTTATTTTACTACATTTTATATTTATTTAGTTTACTTCTAAGAAATTTCACAGTAATATATGTATATATTTGTAGGGTCCAGAGTAGGCATGATATGTTAAGAGTGCAAAATTTAAAGTCAAATTACTTGCATTCCAATCCTTGTCCTGACATTTGTATAGCCTAGGATACAGTCAATCACCTAACCTCCCCAAGTCCTTTTCTTTATCTTATTATGTTAACCCTCAAAGTTCCTTATGGATTTAAATCTGTGATCCTTATTTTAAATTGTCTGAAATATTTTAAAATGACTGTACTGGAGGGGTGGAGCCAAGATGGCAGAAAGGAAGCAGTAACTTCTCTAAGCTCCTCAATGAATCCCATCACTAAACCTTAAAAAGCAAATCTGAATGGATTCTGGAGTAACAGAATCCACTTGGAGATGGAGAGTGGCAGAATCCAGCCCAGGAAAGTGCCCCCAGTGGGTCCGGACAGGGGGACCATGGAGCAAGTGGGGTCTGTACAACTCAGACTTGAGAGGAGACAAGCATACTACACCAGAGAGAGAAGAAGCCCCAGCCAGCTGACTTACCAAGTTCGAATTCCAGTCATCTCACAGACATCTCACAAGGGGAAAGGAGGAATCATTGGGGCCAGGTAAGAGAGGGCTTGGGTCGCCAGAAGAGATAGCAGCTTCTCCTGGGACTATCAGCCCCCAGCCTGGAAGATTAGAAATTGTTTGCCTGTTTGCAGGGGCTAGAATGGCAAAGTAAATTCTAGTTGCTGTGATCCCTCCTTCATGAAGTAGAAAACCCAAAGATAAGTCTCCCACCCAGAGTGAAATTCTAAATTAGTGGAAAATAGCCTCAGGCTTGGGAGACTTCAAGAAGGGGTGTAACTGAGACAGCCAGGAATCTGAAGAGAAGAGAGGGAGGGGTCCCAACAAGCCCCACCTCACCTGACCAACAAAAGCCTGACTGAGCTATAGCCCAGGGGTATAGAGGCAGAAATCTGAAGTGGCCAGATGACCTCACCTCCACAGACTACTTGGTGTGCATCTTCATACCTCTCTGAGACTTTGCCTTAGCCACAAACTAGACACCTGGAGGCTGCAGCATTCAAAGTCAATGACCAGTCCCTTAGCTCACAGCCTGAGAAATTTAGAAATAGGGAATCACAATGGGAAGGAAAGAAGCTGAGAAGGAGAAGGGGAAGGCAAGAAAATCAATCCTAACTTATTATGTAGGTCAAGAACAACCAAATACACAAGACAACTTGGACTCTTTACCCACACCTGAGATCACAGAATGAAATATGTACTGGTTTCAAGCCCAAATAGCATTCTTGGAGAAGCTTAAGAAAGATTTTAAAGACCAAATCAGGGAGGCAGTGACCAGTTTGGTAAAAAGTTTCACTGAAGAAAATAAATCCTTAAAAACTAAATTAGTGAACTAATTGGAGAAAATACCTCCCTAAAAAAGGACCTTTAAAAACTAACCTAAGATAATAATTTGCTAAAAATTAGAATCAATCAAATTGAAACTCAGAACTCTATGATGCACCAAGAGTCAATCAAACAAAACAAGACAATTGAAAAATTGGAAGAAAATGTAAAATATCTCACTGGAAAAACAACTGACCTAGAGAACAGATGCAGGAGAGATAAAATGACTGTACCATAGGAGTCCAATGTTGTCCTTGAAGGTACATTAGAATTGGCATCTATTTAAAAGTCGATAATCCTATAGGATGCCAACATGAGTAATAGAGATGGAGGAGAGGAGGATAATTTAAGTTAATGTCTTTATTTCCTAGAAAAGTTTATGATGTGGTTTAAAAAATCCATACCAATTGCTGCAATGTTTCTACAGAATTAAGCATGGGAAGAGAAGAACTAAGAAAGTCATGGTCAATGCGACTGCAAAGATTCTAGTCATTTTACTATCATGAATTAATTTTAGATAGTGGACTAAAGGCACCAAGCCAAGAGCAATTCTTCATAAGAAATATGGCTGAGGAAAAGAAGATATTAATTAGTATTTTGTCATTCATTTAATATAAAAGAATGAATTCTTACTGATTACTTGCAACAACAAATGACAGGTCAGAAAACTTTCCAAAAAGTAAATAAATTAATAAAAGCAAAACTCTCTTCAGGTTAGAACATCAGCATTTTACATTCATCCATTCAATAAACATAATTTAATAAAAATCTATTGTGTGCCTGGCATTGTACTAGGTGCTAAGAAGCAAAATAAAAGTTAAATCTATCTATTATATACAACATTAAAGCTTTGGCTTTTAACTTGACTTATATTAAGTTGAAATACAGGAAAAACCAGTAGAGATGTAGCTAACATTTTTTGTACTCACAGGAATACATTTGAGAAGGTGTTAACATTGCAAAGCTGCAGCTAGAAAGGCCACATCAGGGTAAAAGAAGTAGAGGTGGTCCATGGAGGAGATTACCTGAGGTATAGTGGTAAAAACTGTGCTGTTGTTGGGAGTGCTTTCTATTTCCCCACCCTGGGGCAAAGCCCCAGTGTGTGATTTTCATTTCTACTCCGATAAACATTTCTACTAAAGGGTATAAATAGCTTTTGAATATGAAATTCAAAGTGAAGCTTCAACACAGAAAGTCAATCTCAGTCTTATTTTTTCTGTAAATTTTCAGGTGGAGATTGAAGTTTGTGCCATTGATATATTTCTTAAAAATAAATGGAAAAAAGTGAGATGTGTTACAAGATTGAATCTTAAAATCTAGTTTATATAACAACCATTACCCTTCAACTTCAAAGCAGATCACCCTATACAAATAATTACAGATGGTAAGTGTAACAGTAATGTGAATGGGATGATCTTTCCCATCCATTAATAGGCCTCTATGACCTGTTTGAGTCACATGGAAGCTTGAGTTACCTGAGTCTGTGGTGAGAGAAGCTTGCTGAGTAGATGGAGCAGGAAGAGTGGAGCAGAGCCCAGAGGAAGTTGGTCAGAAAAGTTAGAGTTTAGGGAGAGAGTGCAAGCAGGCAGCAGCACTGTGAGTTTTCATTTCGTGGAAGGCAGTAGCAGGGGGAAGGCTTGGGCAGTACCCCCTATATGGTTATTATGTATGGATTTCTTTATTGTTATGATGAATTTAACTTTCTGCTGCTAGGATTTGGTTTTCTGGTGTTTGAATATGTTTTTGTTCTGTCTTCTATGTGAAGAGTCTGTTCTATTCATAGACACCATAGGCCCTGTGAATATCATGTTGGCACTACAGTCAGTAATATGTAATATTTAGTATATAATTATATACATATACATGTGTCTGTGTATGTATAATCAGAAGTATAAAGCTCACTCAGAGAGATATTGATAAAATCTAAGGACTAGCACTTGTGATTAGACAGTATAGGAACTTAGAAAGTGGGTGCAAATCCCTTTGTAGAAGCAAGTTCACAACTGCTCTGCAACATACAATCTTAGGGAGTTGACCAGAGACCTGAGAATTTAAATAACTTAGCCAGGGTCACATAGCAAGTGTCTTAAAAAGCACAACTCTTCTTAGCTTCAATACTAACTCTTGAACCATCAAGCAATACTACCTTTCTAATAGAAGCTAAAACATATTTATATGAAACTGCCAGAGAGCTTTAAAGGAAGAATTCTGAAATTATAAGAAGATAAGAATTAAAAGCCAAGCTCTATCATTTATTTGACATGTAACCTTAGTAAAGACCCCTAAACTGTCTGGTTAATTTATTCTTTAGAGGATAAAAAAGTCTGGTTTTAAAATCCATTTCTGCTCTGATTCTGTGAGCCACTATTATGGGAATCGGAAGGAGATAGATGATTAACAAGTTGAATTATCAAGTTTCACAAAGGAAAAAATAGGGTAAACTTGTCAGGGTTTGTTTGTTTTTGATTTATTAAGCTATCATTTTATACCTTACCCCAAGTAAAAAAAAAAAAAAAACTTTTCTCAAAATCCTCTGGTGAATGAGCTAACATTGTGACAAAAAAATGTATCAAACAAGCTGTATAATGTGTTTTTCCAAGAGCTTTAGCTATAAGTGATACCAAAAAGATTAGTAGATTGAGGATGTCACATTAGGTAAGAATATAGGGCAAGGAAAATTTTGCAATGATATATAAAACAGTGTAGTATGTACTTCTCTTAATGCCAAGTTGCCCAGACATCGGTCCAAAGCAGGCCTACACAATGCGCAAATAACCAAAGGATTTTGGCCAGGCCTGGGAAAAATGTAGGGTTGCCACTCTGCACTCCCCTGATTGTCACGTGACCCATGGAAAGCAATGCTGTTATTCTGTTTCTAGTCTAGCCTATCTGTAGCCTAAAACTACAGCCAAATTGTGCAGGTCTGGTCTGTAGCCCAGAAGAGAAATTAAAAGACCTGGATTAATATAAATCTACATTCCAGTTAATCTAATAGAATAAAGTTCCCCTTCTCATAAGAGAAAAGAAAAATATTCAAAGTCAAAACAAAGGGGAAAAAAAAGAAGCTTTGAAGAAGATGAAACTTTTTTAGGATTTTGGGAGATAGAAGAATATATCTTAAAGAAGGAAATCAAAGATGACTAAAGATTTAGAGTCATATAAACATGCAAACACACACACACACACACACACACACACACATTTCACATCAAGAATGTTTTCGCCAGGAAGTTTACACATTACTTTCTGTCAAGCATTGGCCTACTTACTCTTTCTATCCTAGGATATTCCATCTTTGAGCCTTTGAACAGATTGTCCTAAATGCCTGAATTGCAATCCATTGTAAATTTAACTTCTTGGAATATCTCATTCAATTTAATGATCAGTTCCAATATTTTCTGCTCCTGTAGCCTTCCAGAATCAGTATTATTATTTTTTGTTTGTTTTCATCGAAAAATATTGAAATCTTTTGTTTTTCTTTTTGGAGGGGGAAAGTAGGACAATTGGGGTTGTGACTTACCCAAGGTCACATGGCTAATTTTCTGTTAAGTGTCTGAGGTTGGATTTGAACTCAGGTCCTCCTACCTCCAGGGGTTGGTGTTCTATTCACTGTGCCAATGTAGACACCCCAAAAATGTTGTATTCTGTGAACTGTTATATTTTGTGTTTTTTTCATGTAGAATTATTTCTAAAAAAGTGGAAACCATTCCCCTTCAGGACTGGGACTGTCTAGTTTTTATATCCTCAGTGCTCAGCACATAGTGAATCATTAATAAATTGTGGAATTAGATAAATTGAATCTATTCAAATTTGTTACCATTTTATTTTACTAACACTATGGGATTGCCCCTTTATTGCTCTTCTGCTTTTTTTTCTGAAAAAATAACTTTAAAAAGCCATTTGTTTTTATCCTGAACAAATTTCTGAAGCCCTAGGCTATGCTTAAAGTCTTAAGATTTTTATTCCTTGCTTTTTGCATACAACCTACCTAAATCTCATGCTTATTGCAGAGCTTCCTTTATAGCATTATTGCTTTCCTTAGATATCATTTCCTTGATTTTTCATTTAATAAGAATTTGTTTCAATTTCTGTAAGCTCTCAGCCTTACTGTAACTCATCTCCTTTAAAAAAGCAGTTTTTATATATCACTTTAAAAGTTGTAAAATATTTCATTTACATTATCTCATTTGAACCTCAAAATAAATACTATCTCAATTTTATAGATGAGGAATTTGTAGCTCTGACAGGTTAAATGACTTGCTCATGACCATATAGTTAGTAAGTATGTAAGGAAGGATTTGAACCCAAGTCTCCTGATTCCAAGTCTTTCAATCTACCTACTTTAAAACTTTATTCTTTTTTTTTGGGGGGGGGGGGTGTTGTCTAACTATGAAATTATACAGGTTTTCTTTAAACATTTGGAAGTTGGCTTTCCTAAAGTTTATAGTAAATCTCTAACTATTTTGTCTATTTTTCCTTTCACTATTTTAAAGTTCAGTATGACAGAAACATATTTCTGAGGTTCATATATTGTCATAGTTCTGGTTGTTATAGCCCAACGTATTATTTCACACACACACACACACACACACACACACACACACACACACACACACGCAAATAAACATTCTTCTTGCAAAACCTGACTTAAAATTCACATTTTACAGGATGCAATTGCTAGTTAGCTTTTACACAACCTGATTTCTGTGTCCCAATATGTCAATAATTATTAACATTCTGCTTACTCCTTATTAATTTTCATTAGTAAATATTCATAAATATTCATTCTTATTGATGTACATAATTTGCAAAGAACCAAGATTTTCTATTTTTATTTTAAACAATCTTCCCACCACCACCTTTAATTCTAAGTGAAATATTCATACTATAAATACTACATATATATATATATACTTTTTTTTTATTTTTTTTATTTTTTTTTTTTTAAAGCAATTGGGGTTAAGTAACTTGCTCAAGGTTACACGGCTAGTCATTTGATTTATGCGTGGGTGCTCATTTTCGGAGGCCGGATCTGATCTCGGGTCATCCAAACTCCGAGGCCGGCGCTCTTACTCACTGCGCCACCTAGCCGCCCCTTTAGGGCAATTGGGGTTAAGTAACTTGCCCAAGGTTACACGGCTAGGTTTTTGTTTGTGTGGATTAAGTGTCGGAGGCCGGCTCCGAACTCAGGTCCTTCTGATTCCAGGGCCGACGCTCTATTCACTGCGCCACCTAGCCGCCCCTATATATACTTTTTATAGCAATATTTAAGTTATTTATTCTATGGTCATACTGCACCAACTCATTTTCCAAGACTACACATTGGTATATTTCTTCTAGTTTCTTCATTTATTATAGACCATTTATTGTCTAGGATCAGAATTGAAAAAATGGACAGAAGAGAAATCTAACAAAAGCATAACGGATAAGCCAAACATGGAACAGAATGGGTGGCCATTCTCCTTCTTTGGATGGATTTATGGTAACTGTCACATTCACTGCACCTTTGTTGTGTCTGGGTTACAGTTTGGTACTCTGTCAAGAGAGGTACATATTGAGTCAGAGAAAATGGATTGAAATCCTAGTTCTACTATTTTCTATTTTTGTGACCTTGGACAAGTGATAGTCTTTATGGACATTAATATCCACATCTTATAATTTATAAGATAAGAGTAAATAAACTTAAAGGTCCCTTCTAGCTCTAATTGTTGTTCTATGACCTGATTTTAGGCAAAAAACTTTAGCACAGGTACTAAGTTTAAAAAAAAAGGTAACCAAAAGATGTCTGATCTATATTCATAAAGATGAGATTTACAAATGTTTCTTGCATGTTTGCTCCACCTCCTCTGATACTTAACATGGATGCTTTGAGTTTCAATGAAAAATGTTCTGCAAAATGCCAGAAGTCAACAAGCATTAAAGTAACTACTACATATCAGGTATCATATTCATAGGAACATAAGGTCATAAATATAGAGCCAGAAGAGACATCACAGGCAATCATGTTTTATCTACTTAGTTTATACATAAGGAAAATTTATCCCAGAGAGGTTAATGCATTTCCTCAAGCTCACAAAGGTAGTTAGTATCAATTGGGAAATTAAAAACAAAAAAAGCAAAAACAAAAACAAAAAACAGGGTGTTGCTTGTTTGTTTTTACTTCAGAGTTAGTGCTTTTCCCCTCTATAGCTTAGTCTATGGAGAGTATTTAAATTCTTTTAAAGAGGTTTTTTTGTTTGTTTGTTTTGTTTTGTTTTTTTAATTCCTAAATTACTGCTTTCATCAGGTCACCACTCTGATCAGAAAGCTTCAGTGACTCATTATTTCCCTTTTGGATATGATGTAAACTTCTCCACTTGGCATTTAAAACATTCATACTCAGAACCAATTATATCCTTTCAGTTTTGTTATTACTCCCCTTCACTCCCTTTGTGTTAGAACCAAAACTTGCTATCTCTGTGCACAACATTCCATCTCTTGCTTTGGCAGATCTGAGGACTATTATGCAGGCCTGGAATGCTTTGCACTCTCACCTTTCTGAGCTCCTTGCTCCTTTCAAGATTATGTTCAAGCACTATCTCATAGCTGCTGTCATATAGGAAGGAGTGAATAATTTCTTGGTGAATTGAAAGATTAGTAAAGGTAGGTATACTTATCAATAAAAAAACTAGTTTTTACTATAAATAGAAGAAATAAGGGAGTACATTTTTATAACTCAGTCTTTCAAAGGTCTAGTAAAATATTATATATCAATAAAACATTAAGGAATACTTTTGATGGTGATAATTATGACAATGATAATGATGATGATGGTGGTGATGAGGATAATGATTATAATGCTGGAACTCAAACCTAGTGCCAGGAATTGGCATCGTTTCTTTACCCCATGTACTAATAATACAAAATTGTTTCTCCAGGTGAAGTCAATAAGCATTAAAGTACCTCCTACATACTACCTACTATATAATCATATTTCTTCAGAAAATAATATTGTTATATAATATTGATTATTTTGTTGCTGTAGTAAATGAAATTATGAATAGTCAAATTTATATTACTGGACATAGTCATCTTGCAGAGGCACATTTAAGTTGATAGTCATAAAGCATTACTGCTAAATTTTAAAATTCAAGCAAATGTACATATCAAACTTTATAAATTAATTCCCTTGTCTATCTGTTTATTGCTAAATCATGTAAATTTTGGTGGAATTATTCACTTAATCTTTTAAACTAGAAATCCACTGAGTTATAAAAAAGAAATTTAAATTACATAAATGACAGAAGCTTGGATTGAGATGTGTCTTATTGACATTGTAAAAAATAATTTGAATACCATTATGCTTCTCTGTTTTGTGAACACCATATTGTTTAATGAAAAAGGACACGGAAATATTACTAATTATGTAAAACCAATACAGAAGGTATGATTTCACTAACAACTAGAAAATAATGGAGTTTTATGAAATGTATTATAAGAACCTCATTCTGTGGCACTGGTCCTAGATTCAGAAAGACTAGAGTTCAAATATGGCATCAGACACTGACTAGCTGTGTGACCCTGGGCAATTTACATAATCCTGTTTGCCTCAGTTCCTCATCTGTAAGATGACTCAGAGAATAAAATAACATGGGAAAATTAGGATCAAGAAAAATTATGTACATACCTGCAGGCCAATGAACCACTTTCTATTACATGATTCAATTAGCCAAAATACTAATCCAAAAGTTCCTCTCACAGTCAAGGCAAGAGGTATTTGTTAAAGACCTCCTATTTTCCAGGTACTGTATAAGCACATTTCTCCACTAAAAAAAAAATATTGATGCATGTAAATACATTGAATATTCTGTTGCTTTAGAAAATGAAATGATTCCTGATCAGTATTAGATTCCTGAAGATAACCAACATATAGAAACAAATATAATTTGAGAATTAAATTTACATTTACCACTGAAGTATGTGTTAAATAGGGAATTAGTGGCAGAAAGAGAATCAAAGTATTTAGAGCTAGAACAAAACTTGGTAATCATCTACTCCACAGTCTCCTGATCACTTTTTAGTTCATACTATTTATTATTGTCATTGGCAAACTAATATTATCCACACAGTATACAATGTCTTTGTCATTATGAATTATTATTTAAAATTATAAATATCCATCTCCCCACATTAATTCACAATAATACAATCAGTACTTAGCTTTGAGTGAACTACAAATGAAGACAATTTCACACTTTTACACAACTTTAATAAAATAATATTGGAAGTACCATGACTCCTTTTGGTTTTCTAAGACCGAAGTGCAAAATTGTACAAGATTTTATTGATACATTATAAATATTTTCAGTAATTATTATAAATTTAATAACTTGAATTTGCAACAAAGGAACAATATAACTTGACACTATTAATTACTGCTTTTATTTTAATCAATTAATTGAGAAAATAATTGGGGTGAACCCATAAGGTTCACCTTGGTCATATTTTACTTGGAACTGAGCAGAATTAAAAACAGAACAAGACAAGGATATTCAACATTCACTACTTGCTATAATATGAAAACTACTACTGAAAACAAATAGCTAATATTTATATAGTGATTAAAGAAGTAAAAATTCCCTCTTATTTAGGTAGAAAAACTATAATCATCAACTTTTTATAGGAGAAAAATTAAGAAAAGACATAGCATGTGAAAAGATTACTAGCTATAAAATGTAGCACATAATTTTTTCATCCTTGTTTTTGATAGTTTTGTTTATCTCATTTTTTCTTTTTTCAATTACATATAAGGAAATTAACATTAAGTTTTTTAAAATGTTGATTTCCAACTTCTTTCCCTCCCTCCCAGTCCAGCTCCAGGTCCAGCTTCCAGTTGAGCTTTCTTTCCAGCTCAACACATCAAGCTTAGAAGAGTTCCAACAATACTAACACACGTTGCCTGCACTGTCATCCATTCACTTTCTGCCTGTGAAATCAATACAGACCAGAAGACAGGAACTCTGTCTGAGAAATGAACACAAATAATCAGTAAAGTCCCAGAAAATATGAAAACATCAGAGTACTGGGAGTTGGACCAGGAGCTGGGAGCTGTGTACCTATGAATTCAGGTGGCAGGTGAATTCAGGCAAAAGCTGGGAGCATGGAAGAGGAACCATGAAGTTTGGCATTCAGCCTCCAGTCAAGATGGAAGGATCTCTACTTCAATACTTAGTGCTAACTGAGAAGATTAAGATTGTGACCCAGAAGTGGGAGATTTATACTTTGAAATCCTTAAGGATGATTGCTTCATAAAGATGATTGAATTAATGATGATTGGAAGCCAGTCTCCAATCAAGATGAAAGAAGACTTTAGATGGGTAGTTTATATTGATTGATTCAGATTGTGACTCACTGAATGATATCTATTGTTTAAGAATTTGTGGCTACTTAAGTAATAAGTAGTTATGTTGTATCATTGTGAATGTGAACTTGGTTTCTGTGAATGTTTTGCTTTAGTTTATTGCTGAATAAATAGAAAGAATATACTATATGATAAGAACTATACTATATGATCAGAAACTTAAAGCTATTCACTGCAGTAGTCCTCAGGACTGCTGCTTGTGCTTAGCTTTACAACCATTTATCAGTTGGAGTAAGACTTGTATTCTTTTTTTTTTGCTTTTGCTTTTTGGAGGGCAGTTGGGGTTAGTAACTTGCCCAAGGTCACAAAGCTAGGTTTTTGTTTGTATGTGTTAAGTATCTGAGGCTGGATCAGAACTCAGGTCCTTCTGACTCCAGGGCCAGCCCTCTACTCACTGTGCCACCTAGCCACCCCAAGACTTGTATTCTTATAGATTTGATTCAGTTCTCTACATATTTGAGAAATAAGGCTTTTATAAGAGAGTCTTGCTATAAAGATTTGTTTCCCAGCTTTTTGTTTTCCCTCTAATCTTTGTTGCATTGGTTTAATTTGCACAAAATATTTTATATTAAGATAATTATCTATTTTACATTTTGCAACACTCTCTCTTGATTGGTTATGAAATTCCCTTCCCCATAGATATTAGAGTATAATGGAAACACAATAAGGATGACACAAGACCTAGAAGCTTCTACCTTAAGGGATCGAAGGGCTCAGAATATGATATTTCAGAGGTCAAAGGAGCTAGGATTAAAACCAAGAATCACCCACCAAGCAAAACTGAGTGTCTTGTTTCAGGGGAAAATATAGGCATGCAAAGAAATAGAGGACTTTCAAGCATTCTTGATGAAAAGACCAGAGCTGAACAGAAAATTTGACTTTAAATACAAGAAGCAATAGAAGTATGAAAAGGTAAACAGGAAAGAGAAATTATAAGGAACTTATTAAAGTTGAACTATTTACCTTCCTACATGAAAAGAAAATATTTTTAACTCATGAGATTTTTCTCAGTAGGAAGATAGATGAAGGTAATATATATATATATATATATATATATATATGTATATGTATGCATACATATATATGTATGTATAGGTGGGTGTATCTGTGTGTATATATGTTTGTGTGTGTATGAGCACATGTCTGTATGTCTGTATATCTGTGTGTATATGTGAGAACATGTATACTTAGAGGGCACAGGGTAGGTTGAATATGAAGAGATAATGTCTAAAAAATAAATTAAGAGATGAGAAAAGAATATATTGGGAGAAGAAAAAAAGGCTAAATAGAAGAGGGTAAATTATCTCACATAAAAGAGGCAAGAGAAAGCTGTCACAAAGGAGGGGAAGAGCAGGAAGGTGGAAGATAATGAGTAAATCTTACTTTCATTGGATTTGGTTTAAGGAGGGAAAAAAAAAAACTTATACTCAATTGGGTATCTTAACCTTAAGGAAAGTAGGGGAGAAGGGAATAAAAGGGGTGATGACAAAAGGGCAGGCATATTGGGGGAGAGGGTAGTGAGAAGCAAACATTTTTGAAAAGGAACAGAGTTTTGGGCAGCTAGGTGGCACACCTTTGAGTAAGTCACTTTACCGCAATTGCTTTAAAAAAAAAAGAAAAGGAACAGGGTCAAAGGAGAAAATAGAATAAATGAAGAGCCAGATAGGATGGAAGGTAATATAGTTAGGATTTCACAACATGACTACTATTGAAAGGTTTTGTGTAACTACACATGTATAACCTAAATTGAATTGCTTATCTTCTCAGTGTGGATGGGAGAGGAGGGAAGAAGGGAGGGAATAAGCAATTCAAAGTTTGAAAAACAAATGTTAAAGTTTGTTTTTCCATGTAACCGGGAAATAAGATATATAGGCAGTTCAGTATGCTTGCCACCTTGGGGGTTGGAGGCAGGGGAGAGATGGGGGAAAATTTATAACTAAAAACCTTTTGAAAATGAATTTCAAAAACTAAAAAAGTATATTTAAAAAAGAAAAGGAAAAAACTACCTTTATATCATAGAACTCAATGATAAATAAGTCATTAAAAGAATACATCAATCACTTACTGAAGGTGATTCCGAAATGAAAACTACAAGAAATATTTTAGAAAAATTCCAGACTTTATCAGATCAAGGAAAAAATACTGCAAGCAGCCAGAAAGAAACAGTTCAAATATCATGGAACTACAGTCAGTATTATGCATGACCTAGCATTTTCAACATTAAAGGATCAGAGGGCTTGGAATATGATATTCTAGAAGGCAAAGGAGATTGAATTGCAACGAAGAATCAATTATCCAGCAAAACTGACCATAATTTTCAGGGGAGGAGATGGACATTCAATGAAATTATAGAGTTGTAAATTTTCCTGATTGGGAAAAAAAAAAAGAACTGAACAAAAAATTTGATCTTCAAATACAAGAATCAAGAGAAGTACACAAATATAAACAAGAAAGAAAAGAAAAATATTCAATAAGGTAAAACTGTTTACACCTCTACATGATAACCTAATACCTCTTACTCTTGAGAATTGTATTTTTACTATGACATTTACAAAGGATATGCAAAGACAGTGGATGTGGGCAGAAGTGAACCTTGATATGATGATTAGAAAAATAATTAAGACTCAGAGCCAAGATGGCAGAGTAGAAACAGCATGTCCAAGGCACTCTCCCGCCAGATCACCTCCAAACTATGTAAAAGGGTACTCAGAACAACTTCTGGAGCCCCAGCACCCACAGAGAAGCTAACCGCCCAATGAGGACAGCCCAGCAGCCCTGCAGGAAGGACCAGTGCAGTGCTCTGGGAGCTGGCAGCCCAGAGCACAGCTCGTGGAGAGCTGAGCCCAGATCCCAATGAGCTGAGGTTTGAGCCCCAGGGCAGCCAGGCCAGAAGCTGGCTGGAGGGACCCCAGAACACCAGAAGCTGTGGTGATTCCAGAATTATCAACAGAGACATGGCTAGGACAAAGTGAGAGGTTAGTGCCCTATGGAATTTGGGACCAGTATTTGGGAAACACGTCGGCTTCCTCCCCTAGGGGCTAGAAGCTACTGAGGAGACACGACATTTTGCAGTTTTCAGGTTCAGCTACAGCTCTGGAACTGCGGACTGTAGTGAAATCCAGCGATCAGTCTTGGGGGGTAATCGCTCTTGCTTTAACCTCCCTGGATCTGGATTGTGGTCTGGGGGGGGGGGAGGTCATGGGGTGGGTATCCAGCTTGCCAGAAATGGAAGATGTCCCCCCACACATTCGGGACTAAAGCTCCCCTGTATGGTGGCAGAGTCATACTGGGGCAACAAGCCCAAAAGTCAAGTAATTAATTGTCAACATGCCAAGGCAAAGGAAACAAATTAAATAGAAAAATGCAACATTAGGCCCCTATTTGGGGGCAAAGAGGATAGAAGTATAGAACGGAAGGAGAACTGTGAGGCCAGAAGTCCTGCTCCAAAAGCTCCAAAGGAAAATATGAGTGGGTTACAGGCCATAGAGGACCTTAAAAAGGACTTAAAAATCAAAGAAAAGAAGTGAAGGAAAAATTGGAAAGAGATATGAGAAAGATGCTAGAAAAGTATGAAATGAGGGTCAACAGCCTGACTGAGGAAAACAACACCTTAAAAAATAGACTAACTCAAATGGCAAAGGAGACGCAAAAGGTCAATGAGGAGAAGAATACCTTAAAAAGCCGAGTTTGCCAGGTGGAAAAAGAATCTCAAAAGCTCACTAAGGAGATTCATTCCTTCAGAGTTAGACTGAAGAAAATGGAAGCTAATGACTTTATGAGAAATCAAGATACTGTTAAGCAGATCCAAACAAATGAAAAAATAGAAGGCAATGTGAAATGTTTTATAGGAAAAAACGTTGACCTAGAAAATAGATCCAGGAAAGATAATTTAAAATTTATTGGACTACCTGAAAGCCATGATCAAAGAAAGAACTTAGAAATCACCCTTCAAGAAATTCTCAAGGAAAATTGCCCTGATGTTTTAGATCCAGAGGGCAAAATAGAGGTTGAAAGAATCCACAGATCACCTCCTGAAAAAGATCCCAAAAAGAAAACTCCCAGGAATATTATAGGTTCCAGAATCCCCAGATCAAGGAGAAAATACTACAAGCAGGCAGGAAGAAACAATTTCTATACTGGGGAAACACAATCAGAATAGCATAGGACCTGGCAGCTTCTACACTGAGGGATCAAAGGGCATGGAATATGATATTCCAGAGGGCAAAAGAGCTGGGACTGAACCCAAGGGTCACCTACCCAGCAAAACTGAGTATTTTGTTTCAGGGGAAAATATGGTCTTTCCGTGGAATAGAGGACTTTCAAGCATTCTTGAGGAAAAAACCAGAGTTGAATAGAAAATTTGACATCCAGACACAAGAAGCAAGAGATGCCTGAGAAGGTAATCAAGGAAAAGAAATCAAAAGGAACTTAACAAAGTTGAACTTTTTACATTCCTATATGGAAAAACAATAACTGTGACTGATGAAACCTTTCTCAGGATGAAAATAATGGAAGAAGGGTATATGGTCATATAAATACATATGTGAATGTGTGTATACATGTTTACAGTTATGCATGGATAGAGGGCATAGGTTGAATTTGGTGGGAAGGGGTTATACTCAAGGGGTGAAGCTAAGAGGTGAGAGAGGAAAGTGGCAAGAGGAGATGGGGAGAGACAGGTAGGTAAACTATCTCATGTAGAAGAAGCAAAGGGAAGTGGCTGCAGGGGAGGGGAAGAATAGGAAGGCAAAAAAGGCAAAACCACATTCTTATTGAATTTGGTTCAGGGAGCGAATGACATACCTACTAAATGGGATATCTCAACCTGCAGCAGAATAGGGGGAAGGGGGATGAGAGGAGGGATGATGGATGGTAGGGCATCCTTGGGGGGAGGGGAGATTGGAAGTACCCACTATCGAAGAGGGATAGGATCAAGTAGGGAATGGACCTAGTGGGGGGGGTGGGATGAGTGGGAGGGAATTATAAGCTGCCTTGTACAATATATCTACCATGCTAATGTTTTGCATAGCTAGACATGTACAACATACACTGAATTACTTATCTTCACAGAGGGAATGGGTGACAAGGGAGGAAGGAAATGGATCTGAAATTCACAGTCTTAAGATTAAATGTTTCAAATATATATAAATACTATTATTAATACTCTTTTGCATGTAATTGGGAGGTAAGATGTGAAGGCATTGGGACACAAAGATTCACCTTCCTCTAATGGAAAAGTTGAAGGGTGTATGGGAGAAGATAGGGTCTGAGAGAGCAGATTGGAGGAAGCGATATCTTGTGGGACTGCAATTCTGGGGCGGTGGGTAGGGGAAAAACGGGGTGGGGAATGATTGTAACTCAAAATCTTGTGGAAATGAATGATGTAGAACAGAAGTTAATAAAGCATGTGTAAAAAATGAAGGAAAAAAGCTTGAATGGCACAGATTATCACACTTTCAAACTTTAACTAATGTAGATTAATGAAAAGTACTCAAAATCTCTGAAAGTGTGGAACTTGCTGTGCCCTTTTCTTCCTCCCCTTCCCCATATGTAGTATCCTTAATTAAGTTGGAAAATACCTTACAGTATCCAAATGTCAATGAATTGTAAATGGAGGGTGCTCTTCCAGCTTCCTGTCTTTGCACGACAATAGAAAACTAAAAATAAGGTTGTTGTTGTTTGCATTGTCAGATAAAGTTTTGTTAAATGTTAAAATATAGAAAATAAAAATCAATTCTTAGATTTCTGTGCTAGGAAAAGTAAAGTGTGGACCAGATTTGACAATTTGTTCCTTTGTCAATAAGTTTCCACCCCATCATATTTTAAACAGCAAATCAGAAACCAAGGTCCAGTAAGTACTTGAACAAGGTCACCCAGCTACAAAATGACTGAGATAAAATTTTCACCCAGGTCTTTCTGAAGTAAAGCCCAGAACACTATCACACTATCCCATATAATGCACTGCCTCAAATGTGAGACCTTGGCAAAAATCATGCTGTTTTCTCTTAAATTAAAAAAAAAAATCATTTTTAAGCCATAGCTAAAGTAATCTAAAAGAAAAAATAAAAGAGAAAGTAGGGAGACAAGGTTGTCCTGTAGCAAACTTAAGAATACATTACAATAAATGTGCAATTAAGTTCCTATTGGTATGTTAATACTGTAAAGAATCTTCCAAGCTACTAATTGGAGCTCATCAAGAGAATTAGGAGTAAAACAAGTGCCATTATTCTTAATACCTAAACATTTTTATTGACACGTTTAATTTTAGGTTATGCTTGCTTTTCAAAAAAATTTTAAAACAAATCATTCTACCTAATGAGCTAGCCATTTTGAATATTAGTTTCTCTTCGGTTTGGTAGCTTTCTTACACTTTTCTTGGTGGGATTTTACAAAATCATTGAAGAGGTTAAGCTTCCCAATAATAAGTTTCCACTAAGAAAAACATGTTCCAATTAAATTTTATCATAATTTAAGAAGTAAATAATTTGGAAAAAACAATTTCTCATATTTCAAATATTTCATGTCATATATTCCTATCTAATAATCAATTTAAGTATTTTGAACTATAATTCATTCGTTGTTCTTTATTAGGATTTATCAGATATTTTCAGAAAATTGAGGATCTCTATTCTGCAACCACCTTGTGCCTGGAGGCTGGCAGGGCCCAATAAGCCCAGCATGTGTCGACCACCCTAGAGTGTGATGGTGGAGCCCTAGTAGCTTCAACCACCATGGTGGACTGCTGCCAATCACAACAAAAGAAATTCTGTGATTATTGCAAGTGAGTAGACAATAGGCCTACTGTGGAATTTCATTAACAGGGAAAGAACAACAAGGGAAATGTGGCTAAAAGGATCAGTGAGATAAAAGAGAAAAGCCTAGAGCAGGCAAATTAAGAGGAAAAAGCATGAAAGCTGGTTGTAGCAATGTGGAGAGATGACCTGAAAGCATACCAAGGAGATTTGAAAAGGCTTGGAATAGGTTCAGATATTATAGAATCTAAAACACCATAAGTAATCAGCAACTCCCCCACCTGTCTCAATATCAAGTCAGAAGAAGGAAAAGAGGAAAAAAGGACCTTTCCAATATAGATTCAGTAGCAGCTTCCAAATGGGTAGAAGATATGTCTCCACTGGGTTATCATAACTACTATAATACCATCACAGGAGAATTTCAGTGGGAGAGACCTGAAGGATTCCAAGGAAAATTTAGTAGGAAAGCAGCAATAAATCTTTGGGTAGAAAGTTTAAGTGAAGATAGTTACACTTATTATAATACAGAAATGGATAAATCCAAATGGGAGAAGTCTGAGTATTTTTTTCTAAGAGTTAGAGAGCCCCTTTCCAGTAATAGTACTGAAGTACTTGATGCCCCAGCCAAATCAAAATTATCTGATTCAGATAGTAATTCCAGTGAAGTACAAGAAAGAAAAGAAGAGCAAAAATCAGAAACTGCTACAGAAGTACCAAATCCAAAAATAAAGTTTAGGAAAAGAACAAAACATGATCATGATGAATAAATTGAAACTGAATCAAAGAAGGGGAGAAAAGGGATGGCGATTAGGAACAATACTCATCAGGTCCATTAAAAGAAATACCCAGAACTTTTTTTTTTTAATTAAACAAATGCTTTATTAACTTCTGGTTTACATCATTCATTTCCACCAGATTATGAGTTACATTTTCCCCCCATTTTTTCCCTACCCACCACCCCAGAATAGCAGTCCCACTAGATATCTCCTCATCCAATCTGCTCTCTGCCATATCTTCTCCCAGACCCCCTTCGACTTTGCCATTAGGGCAAGGTGAATCTCTGAGCCCCACTGCCTGGACATCTTATGAAACATTTAATTTTAAAACTTTGATTTTCAGATCCATTCCCTTTCTCCTTTGTCACCCACTCCCTCTGAGAAAATAAGAAATTCAGTATGTGTTGTACACGTATATCTATTACCATAAAACATTACCATAGTAGATATATTGTAAAAGACTGCTTATATTTGCCTCCCACCTGTCTCACCTCCCACCTGGTCCATTCCCTACTTTGATCCTGTCCCTCTTTGATAGTCAGTACTTCTAACCTCCCCTCTCCCCAGAATGCCCTCCCCTCCATCATCCTCCCTCTCATCCCACTTTCCCGTACTCAGGAGAGTGAGTGAGGGTAAGATATTCCATTTACTATGTATGTGATTCTCTCCTCGAGCCAACTTCAATGAGAATATGCTTTTGCCTTTTTGCCTTCCTGTTCTTCCCCTCCCCTGCAACTGCTTCCTCTTGCCTCTTCTACATGAGATAGTTTGCCCTACCCTGTCACTCTCCATCTCCTCTTGCCACTTTCCTCTCTCACCTCTTGACTTCACCCCTTAAGAATCATCCCTTCCTTGGGGCGGCTAGGTGGCACAGCAAGCAGAGAGCCAGCTCTGGAGCCAGAAGGACCCGAGCTCGGATCCTGCCCAAGACACCCAACACACAAACAAAAACCCAGCCATGTGAATCTGGGCAAGTCACCCAACCCCAATTGCCCTCCAAAAAAAAATAATCATCCCTTGCCATCAAATTCAACCTGTGCCCTCTATCCATGTATACCTGTGAACATATGCTATGTACCCTTCTTCAATTATTTTCATAATGAGAAAGGTTTCATCAAACACAGTTATTGTTTTCCATGTAGGACTGTAAATAGTCCAACTTTGATAAGTTCCTTTTGATTTCTTTTCCTTGATTACCTTCTCAAGCATCTCTTGCTTCTTGTGTCTGAATATCAAATTTTCTATTCAACTCTGGTTTTTTCATCAAGAATGCTTGAAAGTCCTCTATTCCACTGAAAGACCATATTTTCCCCTGAAACAAGATACTCAGTTTTGCTGGGTAGGTGACCCTTGGGTTCATTCCAAGCTCTTTTGCCCTCTGGAATATCATATTCCATGCCCTTCTATCCCTCAATGTTGAAGCTGCCAGGTCCTGCGCCATTCTGATTGTGTTTCCACAATATTGAAATTGTTTCTTCCTGGCTTGTAGTATTTTCTCCTTGATCTGGGGGTTCTGGAACCTGGCTAAAATATTCCTGGGAGTTTCCTTTGGGGATCTTTTTCAGGAGGTGATCAGTGGATTCTTTCAACCTCTATTTTGCCCTCTGGGTCTAAAACATCAGGTCAATTTTCCTTGAGAATTTCTTTAAGGATGATTTCTGGGTTCTTTCTTTGATCATGGCTTTTGGGTACTCCAATACTTTTTAAATTATCTCTCCTGGATCTATTTTCCAGGTCAGTGGTTTTTCCCATGAGATATTTCACATTGCCTTTTATCCTTTCATTTGTTTGGATCTGTTTAATAGTATCTTGATTTCTCATAAAGTCACTAGCTTCCATTTGCTCCAGTCCAACTCTGAAGGAATGAATCTCCTCAGTGAGCTTTTGAGATTCTTTTTCCATCTGGCAAATTCGACTTTTTAAGGCATTCTTCTCCTCATTGCCTTTCTGAGCCTCTTTTGCCATTTGAGTTAGTCTATTTTTTAAGGTGTTATTTTCCTCAGTCAGGCTGTTCACTGTCATTTCATACTTTTCTTGCATCTTTTTCATTTCTCTTCCCAAATTTTCCTCCACTTCTCTTATCTGCTTCTTAAGGTCCTCTATTGCCTGTAGCCAGCTTGTATTTTCATTTGGGGCTTTTGGTGCAGGAGTTCTGACCTCACAGTCCTCCTCCATGCTTTGCGCCTCTTTGCCCCTAAAATAGGAGTCTAATGTTGAATTTTTCTGTTTATTTTGTTTCGTTTGCCTAGGCATATTGCCACTTAATTACTTGATTTTTGGGCTTGTTGCCACAGTAGGACTCTGCCACCAGACAGGGGAGCTTTCGCCCAAACTGGGGTCTTCACAACTTCCACCAGTTGGGTGGCCTCTGTAAAGCCTCCACACACTCTGGCAAGTTGGATACCCACCCCAAACTACCCCCCCCCCCAGACCACAATCCAGATCCAAGCAGTTTAAAGCAAAAGCGATTAACCCCCAGCCTGATTGCTGGATCTTCCTCCAGTTCGCAGACCAGGAGCTAGAGCCACTACTGAGGCTGCAAAATGGCTTCTGTGCAGCTGTTTCTTCAGCAGCTTTTTGCCCCCAGGGGAGGAAGCCATGTGTTCCCCAAACACTGGTCCCAAAGTCCATAGGGCACTAACCTCTCACTTTGTCCTAGGCATATCTGTGCTGATAATTCTGGAATCACCACAATTGCTGGTGTTCTGGCATTCCACCAGCCAGCTGAAGGCCCGGCTGCCCTGTGGCTAAAACCGCGTACCTGGGCTCTGCTCTGCGGGTTGCGGTGTCGGTTCCCAGAGTGCTGTGCTTCCTGCTCTCAGAGAGATGCCCTGGCCGCTCCCTGCAGGGCTGCTGGGCTGTCCTCAGCAGGAGGTTAGCTTCTCTGTGCCGTTCTGTGGGTGCTGTGGCTCCAGAAGTTGCTCGGAGCTCCCTTTCACATTGTTTGAAATTTGTGTGGGGCAGAGCACATTGGAAATGCTGTTTCTACTCTGCCATCTTGGCTCCGCCCCTAAAAAGCCAAACCCTTATGAGATGAGTGGGGACCCAAAAGTGAAATTTAAAGAAAATACAGTCTCTTCTCTCAGAGATGTGGCAAAAGAAATAATCCCAGTCTTCAAAAAGAAAAGATTTGATATTGCAAAATGTAGGGCAAAGAGGAGGTGATCAGTAATTTTAATTTAATAACAAAAAGCTGTGTCTGGCCTCTTTTGGACTTTTTGAGACAAGAAGAACCTCTAACTTTCTAAATTATTTTTGTTTCCTTTTGGTTATTTAGATAGTAAGAATGTAGACTTCTTCAAAGCTGTACTAGATGTGAATTGTAATAAATTTATTCATTTTTATGTGAATCCTATTTTTGTTCTTAAAATGGTAGTCTTCTATGATGCATTGTTTATAGAGTGTGCTCATTATCTTAAATTTCTTAATTATGTCATCATAATCCAAGATGCTATATATCTGCTATTTATAATATGTGAAAAACAAATCAGTTACTCTGTTCTTGTATACATGAGAATATCTGTTATTTTGTCTGAAAATTATTCTTTCTTTCATACTGATAATTGATTTTAATTAAGAAATAATAACAATTCTTTAGTTCCCCAGGAAAATTGTTTTGAATATGCTGTCAGCAGGCTGATATGAAATAATAGTTAAATCACAGGACTTAACTGAATATAAGGGTAAAGATCTAAGTTTGAATCTGAGTCTCAAGTACTTTAGGAATGTTAACTTAGTGTGGACTGAAGGCAATAGAGGAAGTGAAAAATCTGTCCTTCATAATCTTTTCTTAGTGTCTGATGATGTTCTGATGAACATTCTGAATATTGATCTTACGTGAATCACAATATGATAAAAAAAAATGATCTTGTGTAACCCAGAAGTCTTTGTGCAATTTTAAGCTTCAGTGGCTTAATTTAAGTTATCTATACCTTAAAAGCTATTAAAGCTCTAAACTTTGGTAAGATTAGGGACAACCTCTACTTTCACCTACTTTTAAATAAGACACTTTTAGAAGGTAATCATTGGCTTTCAGAATATAAGAAATTTCTTTTTTTCTGCTTGATTTTTATGACTAGTGAAATTTTCCCATTACTAATATTAAAACACTTATATAAACATTAGCTTTGTGGAGTAGTATCTCTTCATCCCTAAAGGAAAAAAAAGCAAACAAACAAAAGATCAAACTTTGCAGCTATATTTTCAATGAATTCTACAGTATTTAATTTCCTATAATGATTTTCTTTCATGTTGACAGCATATATATATATATATATATATATATATATATATATATATATATATATGTGAACTAAATATTAGTTTGTTTTGAAAAATTTAAAAACACAAATAAAGTACTGATTTTATCTTCTTTTAATGAAAATCTTATTCTATGGTTTGGGAACTTTCCCATTTGGTTGACTTTTCTTACGGTTTCCATTTTTATATTTTACAAACATCAGGAAGCATTTTAGAGCTTTACACAGACTACCTGCCTCTCATGGCAAAGAAATCTATATTAGTCTTTGCCTCTTCATCCAATTGAACAAATGAAAAACTCAGACTACAGTACCATTCTATTCATATTATTTGATCACATTTGGGTAGACCTCAAAAGGGTCTTTATTAATTACAATCAAAATTATAGATGCTACAACTTCAAGAAATCATATGCAGGGCATATCCCTGCTCTTAAGGAATAATATAATAATAATAATAAATTAAGGCTTTTAGTTTTTGAAGCCCATGACTTGTTACAAGTGTAAGATGCATTTCAAAAGTAAATAACCTATGCCTTTTAAAATAAATTCTTCTAAATGTTAATGTAACAAAGCTCCTTACCCTAAGGAAAACTTGACTTTAAGACACATGCAGGTATAACATTCTTAGAGTATTAAACATTGCTTTAGTCAAACAATTTCTCCAAATTATCTGTTGGTATTAAAACAGAAGTGCTAAAAAGCTCCAATTCATTCATCTTTTTTACATTTTAAATATATATCAACAGTAGGTGATAAAAACCATACCAAATGGTAACTATTTTAAAGAAAGTGAGATCTGAGAATTATTTTTGTTTGTTGGTTTTCAAAGTTATGTATATTATTTGTCAGTTATCTGCTCTTAGTATTGCCTTTGGGGGCAGCTAGGTGGCATAGTAGATGCGTTTCTGGACTTGGAGTCAAAGGTACGAGGCTGAATCCTTCCTTATGATTATTTCTATCTCGTTATCTATAAAAGAAGTAGGAGCACCTACCTCACAGAGTTTTTACAAGGCTCAAGTAAAATAATAAATGTCAAGAGCTCTACAAATCTTAAAATACTTATATAAATGTTAGCTTTTTTCCCATTATAATTTTTAAAATGCCATCAAATCTAAATCCATGATAACTAGTAATTCCTTTACCTGCGATTGAAATGTCTTCATTACAAAGAAAATATGGATTAATTTATCTTTAAGCATCTGTGTATAGTTTCCCTGTAATGAAAGAATGCTCTGCTCTCTTTTAAAAAATGCTCAAAAGTCCTCTATTTCATTGAATATACATTTTTTTTTTTTTTTTTTTTTTTTTACCCCTGAAGGAATATACTCAGTTTTGCTGGGTGATTCTTGATTATAATCTTAGATCCTTTGCAATCCAAAATATCACATTCTAAACCCTCCAGTTCCTTAATGTAGAACCTGCTTAATCTTATCTTATCCTATGGCTCCATGATACTTAAACTGTTTCTTTATAGCTGCTTACAATATTTTCTCCTTGACCTGGGAACTCTGGAATTTGGCTATAATATTGCAGGAAGTTTTAATTTTCAGATCTTTTTCAGGAGGTGACTGGTGAATACTTTCAATTTCTATATTACCCTCTGGTCTAGAATGTCAGAGTTTAGGTTTCCTTGATAATTTCTTGAAAAATGGCACCTAGGTTCTTTTAATTTAATTTAATTTAATTTAATTCTTAATTAATTTGCTTGAATTTTTAGTTTACAAGATTCAATTCCACAGTTCCTTGAATTTCATATTTCCCTTCCCTCCCTCCCTCCACCACCCATGACAGCATATACTACAGTATAGGATTTGCAAATATTTTCACATTAGACATTAGTCAGTTTACAAAGGCGTATTGTACTATATGGAATGAAAAATGATAAAGAGGAAATAAAACCAAACAATGAAAAGAAAAAATCAAGTATTTGCTTCAATCAGGATTCAAACTCAGTTCTTTCTAGATCTTTCTCTGGATGTAGGCATTTCTCTCCATCATGAGCCTTTTGGAATTAACTTATATCACTGCATTGCTGAGAAGAGTCTAGTCTGTAATAGTCGGTCATCACACATATGTTGTGTCTGTGATTGTATACAATTATCTCCTGGTTCTACTCTTCTAACTCTGAATCAGTTTGTATAAGCCTCTCCAGGTAAATATGAAGTCTGTCTGCTCCTCGTTTCTTATAGCACAATAGTATTCCATTACATACATATACTACAACTTGTTAAGCCATTCCCCAATTGATGGGCACCCCCTGAATTTCCAATTCTTTGTAACCATGAAAAGAGCTGCTATAAATATTTTTTACATATGGGTTTTCCTCTCACTTCTATGATCTCCTTGGAATTTTTACCCTAGAAGTGGTATTGCTGGGTCAAAGGATATGAAATTATTTATAGCCCTTTGGGCATAATTCCAGATTGCTCTCCAGAATGGTTGGATAAGTACACAACTCCATCAGCAATGCATTAGTGTTCCAATTTGCCCACATCCTCTTCTGCATTTGTCAATTTCCTGTTTTGTCATCTTAGCCAATCTGACTGGTGAGATGTGGTACCTCAGAGTTGTTTTGATTTGGATTTCTCTAATCAAAAGTGATTTAGAGCATTTTTATATGCTTATAGATATCTTTAATTTCGTTTTCTGAAAACTGCCTGTTCATATCCTTTGACCATTTATCAATTGGGGAATGACTTGTATTCTTACAGATTTGACTCAATTCTCTGTATGTTTTAGAAATGAGTCCTTTATCAGAGACATAGGTTGTAAAAATTGTTTCCCAATTTCTCACCTCCATCTTGATCTTGGTTACATTGGTTTTGTTTATACAGAAGCTTTTCAATTTAATGTAATCAAAATTATCCATTTTGCATTTTATGATGCTCTCTATTTTTTGTTTGGTCATAAAGTCTTTCCCTCTCCACAAATCTGACAGGTAAACTATTCCTTGCTTTCCCAGATTGCTTACAGTATCATCCTTTATACCTAGATCATGCACCCATTTAGACTTGATTTTGGTATATGGTGTTAGATAATGATCGATGCCCAATTTCTGCCATACTATATTCCAGTTTTCCCAGCAGTTTTTGTGAAATAGTGCATTCTTATCACAAAAACTGGGGTCTTTGTGTTTATCAAACTATAGATTACTATACTCATTAACTGCTGGATTTCGTGCACCCAATCCATTCCATTGATCCACTACTCTATTCCTCAGCCAGTACCAAGCAGTTTTGATGGCTGCTGCTGTATAATACAGATTAAAATCTGGTATAGCTAGTCCACTTTACCTAGCATTTCTTTTCATTAATTCCCTTGATATTCTAGACCATTTGTTCTTCCAAAAAATTTTTGTTACTATTCTAAATCTATAAAGTATTTTTTTTGGTAAATTTATTGGTATGCCACTAAATATATAATTTATTTTGGTTAAAATTGTCATTTTTATTATATTAGCTCTACCCAGCCACAAGCAATTGATATTTTTCCAATTAGTTAGATCAGACTTTATTTGTGAGAAGTGTTTTGTAGTTGTGATCATACAGGTCCTGGGTTAGGTTCTTTTTTATCATGGCTTTCAGGTAGTCCAATAATTTTTTAAAATTATCTCTCCTTGTTCTACTTTCCAGAACCATTTTTTTCAAATTAGATAGTTCACATTGTCTTCTATTTTTTTTTACTTATTTTGTTTTGTTTTATTGTTTCTTGATTTCTCATAAATTATTTAGCTTGCATTTGCTCAATTCTAATTTTTAAGGAATTATTTTGCCAGTGAGTTCTTAAACTTCCTTTAACATTTGACCAATTCTGGTCAAATGAATTTTTGTGCCTCTTTTATTGGCCTCTTCTGGTTTTTTTTTAAGGTGTTAATTTTTTCAGTAATTTTTTTGTCTCCTTTACCAAGCTGTTAAATCTTTTTTTTTTTAATGATTTTATTGCATCACTCACATTTATCTTCCCATTTTTTTCTTTTTTCTCTCTTATTTGATTTTCAAAATCTTTTTTGAACTCTCTCATGGCCTGGGATGAACTCTTATTTTTTAGATGACTTGAAGGTTGGAGCTTTGAGGGTTGGAGCTTTGAGTTTGTAATCTTCTTCTAAGTTTGTGTTTTGATCAACCTTGTCACTGTAGTAACTTGCTAGGTTCAGAATGTTTTTCTGTTGTTTGCCTATTTTCCCAGTCTATTTCTTGACTTTTAAGTTTTTGTCAAAGTGGACCTCTGCTTTCAATTTTGAGGGTCTTCTATCCCATGTTTCAGTGGTTTCATGCAGCTGTTTTCAGAGATACTTCTAGGGACTTGTTAGTTTTCATTTCTCTCAGTATGCTTTAAGGAGGTTGTGTTTATTATTCTCACCTGTACTCTAGTCTGTGAGTGACCACAAGCACTCTTTTTGCCCTGGAAATGTGAAAAGGGTCCCTGATCCACCGCAGTCACAAGCTCTGTTGTCCTAGTGCGGCTCCTCACCCTGGAATTGCCACCCAGGACTGTGACTCAAGATCTAAGCATGACAATGCAACAGAGTCCTGCTCTAACTGCCAGCAAAATGTCAGCTGTAATCCCTTTCTGATCAGCTGTTCAGCTCCCTTACTGTCTGCGCTTTGAGAGATCCAGACACAGCCCCTGCCACTGTTAATTCAGTGGCTCCCAAGGCTTTTTCCTGGTTTGCTTATCTGTGCTGGCATGGCCATATTTGACTGTGCTCTACTCTCACCAGGTGCAACAGATCTTTGCTGCCAACCTTGTAAGTTGTCTTTGGCTGAAATATTATTACACCCCATCTTTTTTTTGGTTTCTGCCACTCATTTTATGACATTATTTAAAGCTGTTCAGAAGGGTTTGGGGGAGAGGTCAGGCAAGTGGCTACCTTTTCTCTGTCATCTTGTCTCCTCCTCTTATTAGTACTAATTTTATGCCATTCACCAAAATAAAACAAATGTATTCCCTCATCCACATGAAAATATTTGAACTCAATGCAAATAACTTCATTATTTTTTTAATTGAATCCCTTCTGTGTGACAATAACAGAAGCTCTGGGTAGAGAGACAGACTGCAGTCTTTGTAAAGGGACCAAAACAATGGTGTGCCTGTACAGAACAAGAAGGAGGAGGAGAAGGAAGAAAAGTTTTCTAACAAAAAATACCAACTGAAACTTTATTCCCCCAGTACTTTATTTGAGATTTAATGTATTTATGCCTTAAAAAATGAGAAAACTAAATGGTAGGGAGAACTAGGATGTCAGCTTAAATGACTGGTTCCTGTATTAGGCTTCAAAAATTTACACAGGGAATCAAAATCAAAATGCAAAGTACAGGCAAGTACCCAACTGAACTCTCCCACCATTCCCTTCCAAACAAATTTAAAATAATTCCTAAAAACAAACTTTGGAATGTCAGAGTCAACCAAAGTTCAGAAGGAGGCATTTTTTCAGGTTACAAAAACATAGGAGGCTTACAGGAGAGGTCTGCAAAACCATAGCAGATGAAGGTCAGAATGTAACAGAAGGTCCAGCAGTGGGCTTTTGAGGCAGCCTCATAACAGAAGTTCTCATAACTCTCAGCCCAGAGATGATAAAAGGATCAGACAACTGGTCAGAAAGAGATTGCTGCCACTGAGTACAACTGGCATTGATTGGCAACACTACTGCCCATATGCAGTTCTTTCTACTCTATTTTTAATTTATGATATCAATAATTTTCATAATGTATCTTTTTATTTTTATAATTCCACTTTCATAATTTTCATAATTATTTATAATATACAATAAAATATTATTGCATATGAAACTATAATTCTACTATGGACCATTTGCTATTCCTTTCTCATATGCAACAAGCTGATGTGGTGGCAGAGATTAGGTATGTTGGGATGGTCACGAGTCCCAAAGGTACATCTGAAATAGTTGTTCTGTAGCTGTTAAGTTCTAATGTCCTTGAGAGTCTAACACCTGGCCTCTCTCCTCTCCTCTCCTCCCTCTTTACTCTCCTCTCTTCTGTTCTTGAACTATGAACTTATTGACCAGAGGAAGATCAAAAGGGATGAAGGTTAATGGCAGGTAAGGCCGTATTAGCTGTTTATAGGGAAATTGTAATGTGATATTTATTTTTATCCTCTAATTTGTTGATAACACATTATTTGATGTTGGACCATGGTTCTCTAGTGGAGTCTAACCCCTAATTACAAAAATCAATTTGGAGAACAGGATCTTGAATTTTACCTATTGTCTTGACAATTATTGCCATGTGTATAAAGGGGGATTATTAATATTATTATTTCTGATCAATGAAAGTTAAGAAGATAAATTATTTTCTTTTTAATGTATCACTTTGGATAAATCAAAATCATGGGTCTAAAAGTAGAAGAATCTTATATTAAGTGATCAACTATAAGCTCTTAACATTTAGGAAAATATTTTAGATATATTTTAAACTATAGGTTTGTTTCTTGAATATGGTGTCAAATATTAACAATAATAAATCTAAAGCAGTGAGGAAGTCAGTCAGCAAATATATATTAAGTTTTTAATATGTTCCAGACACTGTTATAATTGTGTGGGTGTATTTACCCAGAGAGATGACTATTTCAATAAAATCAAAGGTCCAATCCCTTTCTTTATATCAATTCAAACTGATACTACAGTATATTCAATTAATATACTAGGTAACTGGACAAGAGTCAGAGGAAAGAACTATGCAGCTGTAATCAAAAAGATCTGAGTGCAAAGCTGGTCTCCAGGTACTTACTACCTATATGACCTAGGACAAATCACTTAATCCTGTTTGTCTCAGTTTCTTCAAATAAAACTTGGGGGTAATATTAGCACATTCTTCTCAGGGGTGTTATAAGGATCAAATTATACACAAATACACACACATAATAAACTGTATATAATATATATCACGTGTGTGTGTGTGTGTGTGCTTAGCCAAGTGTACACTTCTCTTCCTCTCTGTTAACTTCACCTTCCATTTCACCTTTCCTTTATCAGTGACTCCAGGTTCTAGAGTAAAATACAAATGAATGAGTTTCTATCAAACTGGAAGAACTTCAGTTACGGGCATAGGAACTGATTGTATCTCAATCTTTAAGGTTCAGACTAGTGAAGTGTGAAGACTCATTTTTGAAAGTTGGCTTGTAGGTGATAGGTTTTGTTCATTTGGGGGTATTTTTATTTTACCAAAAAACTATGATTTTTTTACTATTTCCTTGTGCTTTTTATTTACATCCAAATTTGTAAAAATAAATTTTCAACCTTCAAAAAATGAAAGTATCATAACTTTGAATTGTAAGGGACTTTATATATGAAAAATGATGATGAAAAACCTGATGAGGTACATAAGTGACTTATTCAAAGTCACCCACATAATAAGTGACATAACTTAGATTAAACTGAAGTTCTCTGATTCAAAAAGTTCTAATGCTCTAACCATTTTATGACATTGCCTCTAATACCGTTTTTGGAGAATCAGAGGCATATTCATTCATATGTAAAGGTTGAAGAAACTGAATGCTGGCCTTTAAAATTTGTTCACAACTTTGTGATAGAAAAGGAATGAAAAACTTATTTCCTCTGCAAATATAAAACCAGTTTTGAGGGCATTATCTCTTAATGCAATAGCGCTTCCACCTGAAACTTTGATGTATTGTACATCCCTAGTCTTTCTCTGAGTTTTGCTTATTCCTTCATCCTGCTCTCAAAGTAATATGGTGAATATCCCTTGAGATAATTCACCACCACATGGTTATTTTCAAACTGTCTCATGGACTTATTGAGGTGTTGATGGGGTGCTTGGTATATACATTTACATTTGTAACATCAGTCTGTAATATCAGTTTGTAACAGGCATGCTTTGGGATCTATGTCTATAAAATCAATTTGTAAAAACCAGTCTGTAAAATTATACTTCCCCCTCCCCAGTCTCAAAGCATTAACTCTGCCCCTTCCCCCTGCCAGCACTTTGCCTAGCAACAAGTCATGGAATGTTTATCTCTGCTTGGAACAATAACAAGCTACCTATAAATCCTTCATTAAACTATCTATAAACATTTTAGCTTAGGCAAATGTTATCTCCCTTAGTAGAGTGGCCAGCTGCACCATGAATCCTTCAGTGCCCTATATATAGGTTAACTACTTAGCCAATTATACCTATACTGACTCTGTTGGCCTTGGTTCCCATCATCCACCTTGTCAAACATGACATTATGTATATTAATACATTAAAGCAAATGTACTTGTAATAAAATATATTATAATACAAATATAAACTGAAATCACACCCTTCCATCATGGCATTTAATCACTACCGTGAAGACTAAGAAACACACTTATAGGAACATAGTGTAGAAGTCAGTGACTGATAAAAATGAATGTGCATAGTAAAACTCAAAAATCAATATTTTAGGTTTGAGTGTTATTGGTCCATTCTAAAATACTCTTGCCTTATGAAACTGCTTCTCTGCTCGCCACTTGGTTGTTGATCCTTACCAATCATCAGCTGGGGAAAATCTTCTTTTCTCTACTTAAATATAGCCTTTATAAGCTCTTTCAATTAGCCATCATCTTCAAAAGGGTGTTTAGAAAGCTTAAGCTCTTAATGTGAATGGCAGTTCTCTACAAAGCAGATAAATGCAAACCTCTTCTAACTATCTCTGAACTAAATGGATTATCCCAACCATTTTTTTTTTCATTCTGTGATTCCAGGCTGTCCATTCAGTATAATTCTCATAGAAAAAATGTCCCTTCACCTGGATACCAAAACAGATGCAAAGGGCTGCCCTGCACTCCACTCCTCCATTTTCCTTCTAAAGAACAACACGAAAAGATCTAAGACAATAAATGAAAAATGTCACTTAAAAACCCCAAACACAGCCTGGAAATTAGGATATAATACTCACTGCTCTGCCCTTCTTCTCACCTCTTTGCACATATCCCTGCCCTGCGTGAATTCCAGGTTTGTTATACTTCATTCCAACTCCACAGATCCACAGGGCTTCTATTAACCTCTACCTATTGTGTTCTTCAATTATAGGTTTGGGTCCCCTGAACCCCAGTTCCATTTAACCACTAAGAGATTACCTTTTAAAATGAATATGTATTTCAAAGTTATAAAAGATATATAACCATCCACTAATACTTGTTGCAAAGGCTTTTGGTTCAGTTCCGTTCACCACCTCATACTCTGGGGAGGTGAAAGCGATTTAAGTTCAAAATTTACCTCAGTTCCTATTATAGTTCACTGCAAGCTTACAAGTCCAACCCTTCCCCACCTCCCCAAGAAGCAGATGTGAGGAGAAAAGAGCACTTCTAAAGTTTTTTTTTTTTGTTGTTGTTGTTATTGTTGCTTTTTTTTTTTTTAATTTCACAAAAACGAATTAGATTTCAAAGTGTGCAGGGCTGGGTTCCACTATAGCATAAAAGAGAAACATTAAGAAAAGAGAAGGGATAAGTAATATTTGTGCACTATCTTTCTTGTTCATTTATAGGAATGTTTATTCTTAAGAATTATATAGCTAGGTACTTTATACTATTTATCTGTAAAATGCATTGTTGTAAAGGAATCTGAGAGTGTGGGGAAGATGGATCTGGCTGCTGAGATGAGGGGCTCTCTGACCATTGAATACTCATTGGGTATTTAATTCCATGTAAGTCCCTTTAAAAATGAGGCTCCATTAGCTGGGTGAGAAATGACTCCCTCTCATTCAGCAGCACCAACACCATATAATGAATAAAACCAAAGCAAATGTAACAGGATGTTCTCTGCGCCCCACCCCCCCTGAGAACAGCAACTAAAGGAATGTCTGAGTTGTAGCTACCAGCCATAATGTCACATTTATAGTAATCTTCATTATTTATTGCCCAAATCTCTCAGAGAGAAGTTAATTGCTAAGCTATTTCTAAGGAATACTCTTTCTGAAGAAACTATTTGCTTGTTTCCTAAATTGAATCTTGTCGTAATATATGAAATGAGCCTTCTCCATTCACAGAAATGAAGATTCATGTCAGCATCCATAACTTCTCAGATCTTTTGCTTTACCATAGTAATAGTCCAGGGATGTGCTAGGCATATGGACCCCGTTCCACAAAGCCATTTGTTGCTTCCTCCTTAGGTTTCCATAAGCCTACTTTTTTAAACCAATGATATATCAGACTCATTAAAACATAATTGATTAAAAGTTATACCAAATTCTCAGAAGGCACTTCGATGCAGCCAAGATATTGTAAAGTGACTTTTCATTCTTACCTCAGAATTTTACTGACAGAGCTACACATTTTCATTCTTTGATCTCTGATTGCTTAGGGATTTTAGAAACATCATT
Source organism: Gymnobelideus leadbeateri (assembly GCA_011680675.1). Classification (NCBI taxonomy): domain Eukaryota; kingdom Metazoa; phylum Chordata; class Mammalia; order Diprotodontia; family Petauridae; genus Gymnobelideus; species Gymnobelideus leadbeateri. The sequence continues at coordinate 39,174 of WOXC01001683.1, forward strand.
CCCTTGTCATTCAAACCAATCAAACACACTATGGGGAGTACATTCTAAATGACATGCCAAGATCCCAACCCAGCAATGCCCAAATCACATGTGCTTTCATACACTTGATGCCTCAGGCTGACATCACTGGCAGCAGCTACTTAACAAGGACAGTTTTCTAAGAGACAAGCAGAGGAAACACAATTCTCAGTTTAGAGGTCACCTGAGATTTATAGATTTGACTGTGGAGGAGGCAGATTCAGGAAAACACATGGCTATGCATGTCAGAGCAGAATCCGAAAATGTTATGCTTTTGTGCTTACTTTGATATGACAATAGCTAAAGCAAACATTGTTGTATGCTTATATATTTCATGACCTCAACTCTGAGAGTCTTAGCATTCTCTGACCCCTGCCTTTCTACATGAAAGTGGAAACAGGCCTCACTGGACTAAGTTCTACTTATATTTTTGTCTATTTAACTAGGATACCATGGCCTGATTCACTGCCTAATACCCATCCTTCTGGTAATGAATCTGACTAAACTTGATTCTGATACTCAGTGACAAGATACCATCTGTTACCTTTAACTCGATAGTAGGGAAACCTAAAGATACCTCTGTTTCTTTGATATAGCCTCTAAGAACTAAAGTTACTTTTCTCTACAATGAATACAAGTCAAATGAAAGGGCTATTCAATATGAAGAAAAACAAAATCTTCTATTTTATCAGTCTATAGTCTTTCTTTGGCAGAAAAACTAGATATATACCTTCTAAGGAAGCAAGAGATAATTTTGTGCAGAGTACAGAGTATTCTTGATCTACTATCTTGGTAAATCAAAACATCTAAAACCGATGCTGATTTAAATCTTCATTCCTATGAGGGTCACAAGCTCATTCCAGATGATACACATAAGTAATTAAATTTCACAAACAATTAAATAATAAGCATCTACTAAATATAGGGCAGTGATGTACTAGGTATCAAGAGAAGTAATAAAATTTATTGAAGCCCTCATTGAGTTTACAGTATTTGAATAGAACTAGGGAATAATGACAATTTGATAAGCATGGAATTAACCACACAAATTATTTTGAGGACAATATTATGGTCTTCTAGTATATCACCTGATGCTACTATTTACCTACTAGAGGTGAGGGGGTAGTGAGAGAGAGGCACCAATAGTCATATGCTTTTTAAAAAAAATTATATATTTTTCATTTAAATGTAAGAACAATTTATATCATTCCTTTTTTACCCTTAATTTTGAGTTCTGATTTCTCTCTCTCCCCACTAAAAGCAAGTGTTTTGATATGACTATACATGTAGCACTAATGTCTTAATATGTTTCTCCCTTATTTCAACTGAAATTTTAAGCTTTTACATAAATTGCAGTGGTTCTCACTGTAACTCTCCTAATATCAAAAGAACTCTTGACACCATGAATGGTATTTAGATCATTGGTGCTTGCACCATATACTTTTAAATGGCCACAGTGGTAGTAAATATTTCCACTTTGAGGGTGAATTCGATATTTATACATGAACAAGAGTAATTCACAGGAAATATTGGTGAATTAGTTGGAGGATCAAACTGAATAATAGCTATAAAGTTCCATTTAGAAAGTACTGAAGTTGCATTTAAAAAGTGCTGAACTAATATCCTTGGGTGGTTTTGATGGTGCTTTCAAAAGAAAAGCTAAAACTTTATTTAGAATGAAACGTTGGAATAAGCCCATGACTTCCAATGATGACTATGTTGACTCCAGCAGGAGGGTATAAATGTTTTATATATATATATATATATATATATATATGTGTGTGTGTGTGTGTGTGTGTGTGTGTGTGTGTGTGTGTGTGTGTGTTATAGTGTTCCTGTAATTTAATATAATATATATATATATATATGTTATAGTGTTCCTGTAATTTCTGGATAATAGGAAAACAGTGATTTGTGAAAAGCTGAATTTAGATTCTGCATTTTATAAATATATATATATATATATATATATATTTGTGAGACTTCATTTTTGAGTGTAAGAGAGAGCTAGAGAAAGTGAGAGAAAAGAAAGGAAAAGTGAGACACAGAGAGAACATAATCATTTTCTACAACATCTGGTAGATACACATCTTTGTACAATAATACATAGACAAGTTTTCCATGTATACTTGAGGATTTATTCCTGTTAGAATTAAAACTATTTTCTTGAACCATTTCTTATGAAAATCTTTTTTTTTTTTGCAAGGCATTTGAGATTGAGTGATTTGCTCAGGTTCACACAGCTAGCAAGTGTCAAGTGTCTGAGGACAGATTTGAACTCAAGTCCTCCTGATTCTAGCACTTGTGCTGTAGCTACTGTGCCATCTAGCTGCTCCAAAATCTCTCTAAAATACATTACTAATCCCCTCTTTAAAAAATAAAGGATAATAAAAATAACATAGTAGACTCCTGATGATTTGTGATTTTAGTAATTGATATCAACTATTTTTGTGCCATATATAATAATATTTTTTCAGAGGAAATTTAGATTAGATCACTCATTATATATCAACTGAACCTTGCCTACTTTTCTTTTTGTCTCTTGGTCAGTTTTTAATTTTCCCCCTATCCCTTGAATCCAGTATTCCATACTGATGTTAGTATATCTCTCTGTATTAGTTCCTCTCTTCCATTGAAAATCCATTCTTTCAATGATTATTTGGCTTGGGGAAAAGTGAAAAGCAAGCTTTTTAGGACTCTATATAACTTAAGAGGAAGTAGACTTTCAATGAGGCAATTTACTTTATTTGACTATGCACTTTTCTTACTAGCATTTTTAATTACTATTTTTGCTTAATGGAAGGGAGAAGAACGGATCAAACATAAATACATATTAATTGAAAAATATATATTTTTCATCAGAAGAAGCTCAATTACCATTTTAGGAGTAAAATTCATGTGTTTTAAATTCTGTTTTCATTTTTCAGTGATTTGTTGTTGTTGTTGCTGTTGATTTCTGGTTTTGGCCATTTTGGGATAGTTGATGGTGAAGATGGATGAATGGCAAATTGGTAAAATGTTACTAAGTTAACTGACATAGAATATTGCTAAGCTTCAGATTGTTTTGTATTGTCTATGCTATATATAGCATAGGTAAGAAAGTTTAAAACAAAATTATGTTAATTTTTATATTATTATACCAATCACATGAACTTCATTTTAACTGGTTTTCCATTATATGATAATTTCATTTCATTAAACACTTGACATACTGTCTTGAAGAAAATACACATTGCTTTGAATTATGAACTCTTTAAACTAGGTCAATATTGACAATATTTTCTATAGCATATTTTAACTCATTGCTATCAATTAAAAAACATGCATTTATATGAAAAGACCTGAGATCTTTAAATTATCTAAATTACTCCCTTTTGCACAAAATCTTTCCTCATGGTGTTTTTTCCCTTTCTGTTCAAATGAAGAACTGTCAGATACTGGCAAGGAAGAAAATTAATGTAGCTAGTAAAAATGAACACATAAAAATCCAGGTTATCAATACGACCTCTGATGGCCCCTTCTCAGTCTCTTGATCAGCTCTTCTCACCTCCCTAGCACTTCTCTCTTCTTCAGACATGTGCTAGTCTGGTTGTTTAATCATGAAGTTAGAGAAATAAAGAAACTTAAGAATATTTTGGAGAAACAAATTTTTTTTAAAAGTCTGTGAATTGTTAAGGTAACCAGATCATCAGAACATGGAAGTAAAGTTCATGTGTTAAAGGCATGAATACTTCAAAATATGCACTTCTATTTCAACTATAAATTCATCATCAAAGAAAAGGGAACATGAACATTCCTTCAATACCTTTCAGATTAAAAATTTAGTTCAGGTAAATAAAAAAGGGATTTTTTTTTTAAAAAAAGGTTCTTTCTTATTTCATAGGTGGTATTGATAAAATTTTTTTCAAACAAATTCTTTATTAACTTCTATTTTACATCATTCATTTCCACCAGATTTTCCTGCATCCTTCTCATTTCTGTTCCCAATTTTTTCTCCACTTCTCTTATTTGATTTTAAAGACCTTCTTAAGGTCCTCTATGGCCTGCAATCTGCTCATGGATTCCCCTGGGGGTTTTGGAGCAGGACATCTGACCTCACAGCCCTCCTCTCACTCTAAGCTTTGATTCTCTTTGCCCCCAAAGTAGAAGTCTAAGGTTGCATATTTCTGTTTAATTTGTTTCCTTTGCCTTGGCATGTTGCCACTTAATTACTTGACTTTTGGGCTTGTTGCCACACTATGGCTCGGCCGACAGATAGAGGAATTTTCCTCCCAAACTTGTGGGGGGGCAACTTCAGTTTCTGGCAAGCTGGAAACCCACCCAAGACCTCCACCCCAGATAACAATCCAGATCCAGGGAGGTTAAAGCAAGAGCAATTACCCCCCAAGACTGATCACTGGATCTCCCTACAGTTCACAGGCCAGGAGCTGGAGCTGCCTCTGAAAACTACAAAATGGCATGTCTCCTCAGAGGCTTCTAGCCCCCAGGGGAGGAAGCAGATGCATTCCCCAAACACTGGTCCCAAAGTCCATAGGGCACTAACCTCTCACTTTGTCATAGGCACATCTATATTGATAATTCTGGAATCACTACAGCTGCTGGTGTTCTGGGGTCCCTCCAGACAGCTGCTGGCCCTGCTGCCCTCTTTTTCCACCAGATTTTGAGTTACAATTATTTTCCCCCCTGTTTTTCCCCTACCCACTCTCCCAGAATAGCACTCCCACAAGATATTGCTTCCTCCAATCTGCTCTCTCCAATATCTTCTTCCATAACCCCTTCGACTTTTCCATTAGAGGAAGGTGAATCTAGTGTTCCAATGCCTGCACATCTTATCTCCCAAGTACAAGCAAAAGAATATTAATAATACTATTTATATATATATATATATATTGGAAACATTTAATTTTAAGACCTTCAATTTCAGATCCATTCCCTTCCTCCCTTTTCACCCATTCCCTCTGGGAAGATAAGTAATTCAGTATATGTTGTACATGTCTAGCTATGCAAAACATTACCATGGTAGATATATTGTACAAGGCTGCTTATAATTCCCTCCCACTCATCCCACCCCCCACGTGCTCCATTCCCTACTTGATACTGTCCCTATTCTATAATGGGTACTTCCAACCTCCAATCCCCCCAAGGATGCCCTCCCATCCATCATACCTCCTCTCATCCCCCTTCCCCCATTCTGCAGCTCCTGAACCAAATTCAATGAGAATGTGTTTTTACCTTTTTGCCTTCCTATTCTTCCCCTCCCTTGCAGCCACTTCCCCTTGCTTCTTCCACATGAGATAGTTTACCCTACCCTGTCTTTCCCTGTCTCCTCTAGCCACTTTCCTCTCTCACCTCATAATTTCAGCCTTTGAGTATCTTCCCTTCCCAACAAATTCAACCTATGCCCTCTATCCATATATAACTGTAAACATATATACACAATTCACATATGTATTCATATGACCATACACCCTTCTTCCATTATTTTCATACTGAGAAATATTTCATCAGTCACAGTTATTTTTTTTTCCATATAGGAATGTAAATAGTTCAACATTGTTAAGTTCCCTTTAATTTCTTTTCCCTGATTACCTTCTCAAGCATCTCTTGCTTCTTGTGTCTGGATGTCAAATTTTCTATTCAACTCTGGTTTTTGCTTCAAGAATGCTTGAAAGTCTTCTATTCTACTGAATGACCATATTTTCCCCTGAAACAAAATACTCAGTTTTGCTTGGTAAGTGACCCTTGGGTTCATTCCCAGTTCTTTTGCCCTCTGGAATATCATATCCCATGCCCTTCTATCCCTCAGTGTAGAAGCTACCAGGTCCTGTGCTAATCTGATTGTGTTTCCACAATATTGAAATTGTTTCTTCCTGGCTACTTGTAGTATTTTCTCCTTGATCTGGGGATTCTGGAACCTGCCTATAATATTCCTGGGAGTTTTCCTTTTGGGATCTTTCTCAGGAGGTGATCTGTGGATTCTTTCAACCTCTATTTTGCCCTCTGGGTATAAAACATCAGGGCAATTTTCCTTGAGAATTTCTTGAAGGGTGATGTCTAGGTTGTTTCTTTGATCATGGCTTTCAGATAGTCCAATAATTTTTAAATTGTCTCTCCTGGATCTATTTTCTGGGTCACTGGTTTTTCCCATGAAATATTTCACATTGCCTTCTAATCTTTCATTTGTTTGGATCTGCCTAACAGCATCTTGATTTCTCATAAAGTCATTAGCTTCCATTTGCTCCAGTCTACCTCTGAGGGAATGAATCTCCTCAGTGAACTTTCGAGAGTCTATTTCCATCTGGCAAATTCGACTTCTTAAGGCATTCTTCTCCTCATTGCCCTTTTGGGCCTCCTTTGCCATTTGAGTTAGTCTATTTTTAAGGTGTTGTTTTCCTCAGTCAGGCTGTTGACCCTCATTTCATACTTTTCCTGCATCCTTCTCATTTCTCTTCTCAAATTTTCCTCCACTTCTCTTATTTGATTTTTAAAGTCCCTCTTAATGTCCTCTATGGCCTGTAACCTGCTCATATTTTCCTTTGTGGCTTTTGGAGCCCAATTTCTGACTTCACAGTCCTCTTCCTGTTCCATGCTTCAATTCTCTTTGCCCCCAAAGTAGTAGTCTAAGGTTGCATTTTTCTGTTTAGTTTGTTTCCTTTGCCTTGGCATGTTGCCACTCAATTTATTGACTTTTGGGCTTGTTGCCACACTATGGCTCTGCCTCCAGACAGGGGAACTTTAGTCCTGAATGTGTGGGGGACAACTTCTGTTTCTGGCAAGCTGGACACCTCCACCCCAGATCACAATCCAGATCCAGAGAGGTGGAAGCAAGAGTGATTACCCCCCAAGACTGATCTCTAGATTTCCCTACAGTTTACAGGCCAGGAGCTGGAGCTGCCTCTGAAAACTACAAAATGGCGTGTCTCCTCAGTTGCTTCTAACCCCCAGGGGAGGAAGCCAACATGTTCCCCAAATACTGGTCCCAAAGTCCATAGGACACTAACCTCTCACTTTGTCCTAGTCATGTCTATGTTGATAATTCTGGAATCACCACAGCTGCTGGTGTTCTGGGGTCCCTCCAGCCAGCTGCTGCCCTGGCCGCCCTGGGGCTAAAACCACAACTCAGGTGGACCTATGCTTGGCTCCCCATGCACTGCTCTGCTGGCTCCCAGAGTGCAGCGCTGATCCTTCCTGCATGGCTGCTGGGCTGTTCTCAGTGGGATGTTAGCTTCTCTGTGTCGTTCTGTGGGTGCTGGGGCTCCAGAAGTTGTTCAGAGTCCCTTTGTAAATAATTTGGAGGTTATCTGGGGGGAAAGTGGCTTGGATGCACTGTTTCTACTCTGCCATCTTGGCTCGGCCCTGATACATCTTTTTTTTTAAAACACATTTCTTAGCCCTTGATAATTATAAAATATTTCCACAATTCCCCTAAAAATAAAGCAAATTTTAAAATGAAATTAAAGTAAATAATTTACATTTCAACTATAATAGTGATGATAATAATGATGTGGTATGTTTTTACAATTTTTTAAAATTACTTTGAGTCCTTTCAAGGTACTCAAATTCTTTCTCAAAAAAATCTTTCTTAAAAAAACACATTACTCTGAGAAAGGGTCTAAGAGGCTTCATCACACAATTAAAGGTTATATCTCACACAAACACACACAGTTGTGTCTCTCCCACTCACATACTCCTACCTTGGCACAAACATTAATCCATAAGAAAACAGACAAATTTTTTCTCTTCATTATTTATTGCCCCTGCACAGTAGTTGCCTTCAGCAGAGCACCATACAAACACACACACACACACACACACACACACACACACACACACACACACACACGTGCATATATATATATATATATATATATATATATATATATATATATATATATATATATATATATTTTACATTGAAGGACAGCACTCCTATGGAGCACAGAGATCCCAAAAGCTAACCCCAAAGAACCCCAGAGGGAAAAACTCTTTCTCCTTACCTTTGACTCATTTCATTGGCTACATGCTTATGATTACTGAGCATTCTAAAATTTGACAATCTCCTCCCTGTATTAAAAATGTAGGCTTATTTTCCAGTCTAGAGGATAAAAAAATATGGTAAAATCCACATTGAAAGTCTCATTTTAAATTTCAAAAAAATATGAAAATAGGATAAAATACATATATAGGACCTTTTCTTACCTTCATATTTGCTGTGCTACTAATTTTTTCTGCCCTTTGTCACTATCATGGGGAAAATTATTTGGCATAACACACTTAATCTTGTGAATTTACTAAACTACAGAATATTATTCCAGATAATGCTAATTTAATATTACATGTTCTTAAAATATATTTGAAGCATGAAGAAAAAGATAAGTTAAATAAAAGATTACACTGATTTTTGACATATTTATGGCTACTCACAATCATAAAAATATATCTCCATCCATATAATGCTTTTAGCAATATTGAAAATGATTGTCTTAAAAGAAAAATTATGGCCACAGCCATCTGCAAAAATGTGGATTGATATAACCTTTCATTTGATGTTATGATCATAATGCACTGCAACAACTGCAAATGAGGAAATATCCTCCATTTGATGTTTAACAGCATAGCTGTGGGTAAATAATTTAAATTTAAATCATAATGGTGGTGGTTTAAAACAACCCTCCTCTTTCAATGCTAAAGGCTTCAAATCATGACCACTAATTAAATTACTGAAGTAATTAAACAAAAACACTTCAACAATAAATATATACAGTTCTTAGAGGGGAAAATATGTATATATATATGTATATATATGCATATATATATACATATATATGTATATGTATATATATGCATATATATGTGTATGTATATATATATATATATATATATATATATATATATACACACATATATATGTGTATACTCAGTTCTCTGGCTCACAGTTTGAAGGGGAAATGAGCTGACAGGGCATTTGTTTTTCTGGGATGTGGAAGGTAGATGAGAATTTATATAAATATACTTTGTCAGATTTTTTGATTCTCTCACAAATTCAAATGTTCAACAAATATTTATTATTTCTATTAGGCACCTTGAAGAATACAGAAATAAATAACATTTGGTACACAGTCTTTAGGAGTTAATAGTCTAATAACATAGACTTCTACATAAATAAATATCAAAAATAGATGTGTAATCAAAGCACTGTGAGAATTCAGAAAATTAATAGTTCACATAGTATAAATGGGCGTGTTAGGCAAGAAGTAATATATAATTAAGCTTGTGCTTAAGAAGTTAGGATTTTGACAGGTGAAGATGGGAAGGACATAATATAAATAAGAAAAGTTTGAACAAAGAATGTAGTATTTGCTACTCCAGAGGAGGACAATGGGCTCAAGGTATAAACTTAGTGATTAGATGATTCACAATAGTCATGGCCCATTACAAAAGGCTTGTATGATTCTTATGATGATACTATCAGAATAATAAATGATTCCTCAAGACAGGAATTCTTAAACTGAGAAACGTGAACTTGCACATGTGCATGGTGTATGTGTGTGTGACTGTTTTATTATTTTGATTACTCTTGCTATGTCATTATTTTCCTTTGTAATTCTTTGTATTTTATCTCATACACTGAAAAACACTGCCCTGAAAAAGGGTCTACTAGGTTTCATCATATAATTAATGATTATATCACATGCAAGCACGCACACACACACACACACACATACATGTACACTGTTTAATAACTAATGACTTAAGTCATTATTTCTCTCCTTTTTTAGGATGGAGAGCTTTTAGGGATCTGTGATAAGGTAATGAGAGAGAAAATTGTGGCTGTATAGTTCTTTATAGTGAAGCACTATTTCCCCTTTCCATTTGCATTTTTCTCTATCAGATAAGATTTAGAGGGAGGTGAGCAAGTTCTGAATTAAATCTAAGGAAGAGGTAATTTGTTAATTAAGGGACTGACTTGAATAATACCATGAATGGAATTTATATTGCACATTTTATAAAGCACATTTGCATATATTATTTTATTTTATTATCACAATAATCCTGTGAGGTTAATGCTGTTATGGTCACTGTTCAACAGATGAAGACACTGAGACCGAGAGACTGAGCTCACAATAGAGTCAGCAAGAATCTCAAGATGAATTATCCTCCAGAATATAGACTACCTAGCCTTAGATCATTAGTTCAGACTGAATTCACCTGCCTTGCTCCCCAGTTAGTCCTCACAGGCACCATCCAGGGAATCAAAACCTATGGAGTAGAGTCTACGCATTCTAATCAAGTACTATTAAGAGTCAATTAGCACAGACTGACTGAAGAAGCATGGTACCCAATGGAAGAGATGGGAGCTAGTATGCTGGAAGAATGTCAAAATAGCATAACCACTTTGGCCACCATTTTTCCTCAGACTCTTATGGTGATGTCCATGAACCCAAAACCCAAGTAAGAGCTTTGGCAATAGCAATACATCTTACCCAGGACCCACAGCCACAATTCTAAGAATCAATCCCTTCTAAAGAATAAGTATAGCAACTGCTCATTCAGGTTGCTACTGTAACATATATTGAAGATTTATGAAAGAAAGATCTTATCACCAAAACCACTGGCACTCTCAGATGGTTCTAGTTCAGAAAATTACATTCTCCCCTCCCCACCAAATAAGAAATGATAATAAAGAAGTATTACCATTGTCTTTGTTTATGTACCTTAAATATCATGGAAACATTTTATCTGAATTATAGTTGAGATATACCATTTGCACATACTCCCTCATTAGAATGTGAAGTCCTTGCAAAGAAGGACTATCTTACCCTACTATTTATATCCCCAGAGCTTAGATAGTACTTCAAACTTAATACTTCATCCATTCATTTAGTCAGTCTTTGGTCATTGGAGCAATGAAGACAGACTTAACCCTGTACTTATGGAGTTATTCTGTGAGCTCTGATTTGGACCCATAAATAACGTGAAGTAGCAAAATGTGATTACCAACCAGTAAGTCCTAGAATAAAGACTACATTGAAGTCATAGTTTCTAAAGTAAAAATCTGCTGGACGAAATGCAAGACAAAGTGGGCAAGAAAAATATATTCTTATATTTTCCATTTGAGGTCCTTTGAAGTGAAACATCAAGTAAAGAGAAAAGTAAAAATGCTTCAAGTACATTAGAAAACACAATTTTAAACAACAGCAATAAAACTGTAGCATAAAAAAGGAATACCAACAGTTAATCCATCTTTCAGAAACAAGATGGCTCATTTTGAGAGCAAACTATTAAAATAAATTCAACAAATATTGGTTATGAATATCTTATATGTGAAGCATTGGAAATGAAATTCCAAAGATAAAACCAAAAATCAGTTCCTGCCCTTAAGGAGATTTCATTCTATTGTTGCATATAAAACAACAAGGAAGTAAATATGAGATAATTTGCTGAGGAAGAGAACACTAAAAGCTAAGGGGGAAGGGGCAGAAGGAAGGGAATAAGAATTTATATAACAACTTCTATGTGCCAGACATTGTGACAAGTGCTTTACAAACATTATTTCTTTTGATCTTCTCTACAATGTAGCTGGGCTGGGGCTGTTAATATTCCCACCCAATTTTTACAGTTCAGGGAACTGAGGCAAAAAGAGGTAAAGTAATTGGCTGAGAATCTCATATTATTTGTTGTCTGGGAGTGGATTTGAACTCAGGTCTTACTGATTCTAGGTGTAACATTGTATCTACTGTGAAGGATTTTTTTTTTAATTTTTTTAGGAAGTGGCACCTGAAATGAGCCTTTAAAAGAAACTAATGATTTTAAAATATAATATTAAAAGGGATGCTAGTTGTTGCAATAAAGACAACAGAGGCCCCAGAGTTCCTGAGTTCAAATCTGGTCTCAGGAAATTACTTACTCTGTAACCTGGGACAAGTCACTTACCCCCAATTGCTTCAAAAAGAAAAAAAAAAGTTAAGAAGGAGATATATTCTAGTAATGTGCTTGCATATGAGTGGATGGATAAAGTGGGCAATGTCATGGAATGTCAGATTGAGGGGATAACATGTAAACCGATTTTGGTGGAACATTGAGTTCCTAAATATATGGAATAAATCTTGAAATGTATGTGAGAATCTTAACATGATATGTTTTAAAAGCCATTCTAAGGGGATGATTTGTCCTCTAGAAATGATGTAGAGCAACTGAAGTTTTTTGAACCATGGAATGACATGGTCAGAAATATTCTTTTGGAAGTTTAACTATGGATGCACTGAAAAAGGTAGAGAATAAACAGGAAGAAAAATGAGAAAATTATATCAATGACCCAGGTGACAGGTAATGAAGGCCTGAAGTAGGGTATTGGCCTTGTAAGTGCATCAAACAGAATAGATATGATAAATTTTGAGATAGAAACTATGTGGCTAAGTAGTCAAGGCACAAATTGAGATGCTGAAAATATCAGACTGAGTTAAAAATTAAAAGAAAATATTCACATATATGATATTGTGTTATTGTATTATTCAGTTTAACATTTTTTTCAGAATGATATTGTCAAATATAATGTCTTGGTACATGGGTAGCAATGAAAAGGTGTAAGTATAATTGTTTTTAGTCTTTCGTTTTGGATGTACATGTGAGGATGATGGTCTTTAGTTATTTAACATAGGGAAACAGATGTTTAGCTTAATGATTTGATGATCTTTGAGCTTTATTCCTTTAAAAATACTAATCGATATATAAGAATAAGTAAATTCTATATGATAAAAACATGAAAATATACCCTGCATGACTGATTTTCCTAATGCTTTATAAAAATAATAATAAAGCAACTCAGAATTATGAGGAAATACTTCAAAGCTGACTTCTATGCAAATTGTTATCCTTTGTCATGAAAGCAAAATGATAAAACTCCATTGCAACTACATGAGGCAACTACATGAGGCCCTAGGTAGGCCTCTTTTGAAAGCTATTTTTTTTTAAGTTGACCCTTTGTAAAGACTTTACTGGACTAGAAAATAATGACAAGGACTATTAAATTCTGTAACACAGCAGTAGTATTCTGAGGGCTCTCTATTGCTTACTGAGATAAGCATAGAAAATATGCAATTTTAAAACATCTGTTTATACCAATGAAGAGAATGCTAGAGGCAGAGTAATAATGGGAAATAGTGAACTTTTTTGTTATTAAAACTCATACTTGCACATAATCAAATAGAAGCAATATAAAAGTACTGATTTATAAACCAATAAACACCATCTGTTAAATAATGGCAAATTCATATTATATATATGTATATGTATATACATATACATATATATGTATATGTATATACATATACATATATATATATAATACCAAGTAATTTTTTCTTGTCAGAGTAACTACAAAAATTGTATCTTCTCAATGGTAACATCAACATCAATTTTCAATTAGAATATTATATTTATTCCTCTACGTTTTACTTTATCTATGTTGTAAATTATTATCGTCCTTCTGTGATATTTAGGAAAGTTTTTTGTTAGAACATTTATTCGTGGAAAAATATAGATAATGAAACTTCCATTTAAATGATTTAACTACAATATGATCTTTCTTGATAGGACATCTCATTAGTTAATTTTTAAGAAAATTCCAAGAGATCATTTCCCAAAAGACAGGAAGGATTTCATTTCTTACAGTGCTATTCTAAACCAATGTGAAATGAGTAAACATCTGGGGATTTCAGAGTGCTTCTGAAATTTTTTTGCTACACATATGGTAGAAATGACAAATGTAACTATTGTATATAGAATATATAGTTCAGTAACAGGAGAAGAGATAGGTAGATTGATGATAGACAGATGACTGACAAGATTAAATAGATAGGTAGAGGTATTTGAGTCATCTGCTTACAACTGAATCCATAAATGCAATCATAATGGAAGAAACTTAAAAGGTAGAATATAAAGTAGTATTGCTTAAAGCATTAAGGATATTCATGCTTAAGAGTTAGAAGATAGATGATAACAAGAAAAGGAGTAGTCAGGTAGTAGGACAGTCAAAAAAGGTCAGTGTCACCAAAATACATGGTGAAAAGAGGTGGTTGTCTAGTGTCAAGAAAGATAGGATTGATCACAGATCATTGAATTTATCAATTAAGAGATCAGAGATAAATAATGAAAGAATAAGCCCTGTAAATAATTTTACAAATTAGAATTTAAGGTATTAAGGTATGAGCAGCTAGGGGTGGCTAGGTGGTGCAGATAATAGAGCACTGGCCCTAGAGTTAAGAGGACCTGATTAAAAGTTCAGCCTCAGACACTTAATATTTGCTAGCCTTATGACCTTGGTCAAGTCACTTAACACTAATTGTCCTGCCTTCCCCCCTCCAAAAAGTTTAAAAAATGGATGTCTTGTTTAAGGAATTTGGTTAAAAAAGGAAGAATCATGTAATGTAAGAATTTATGGGATGGCAAGGTCCAATGAAAATTTTTTTAACGGGAAAAGTATGACCAAATTTGTAGACAGTAGGGAAGAAGTCAGTAGAGAGAGAACTTCAAGAACAGAAGGTGAGCAAATGATTAACTGTTTCAATTCCCAGTAGTATTGCAAGGGAATGGAGATTAAGGGCACCAGCATTTCTTCCTTAAAGACTGAAGCACATGAGTAGAGAAGAGAGGGTGATAAAGAGTATTTATAATGTGGTCTAGGGTATAAGAGGTACTTCATTTTATATGGCTTTAATTATTTTTTCAGTAATTTTAAAGGTGAGACCATCAATTGAGACACAAGGGGAGAAGCATGGTAAGAGAGGCTTAAGAAAAAAAATAAAGCTTGGGATAGTTGTGAAGAGTATGAAAAGAATATGAATTAGGGAAAACTTAAAAGGATCACCAATCATTAATGAGGGCTGATTGAGATTAGATGCCATGAATTTCTACTAAACAGTTATCACACTTACATGAATTTTTCCAGCTTGGTTTGGCAGCTTGAAAGTAAGTTGTAAGGAGGGGGACAACAGGGTTGATTCAGAGGTGATTGATGGCAATTCAAAGATAATAGAAGAAAAAAATGTAAAGTATTTATGAATGAAGGACAATGAATAGCTTTCTTGGTTAACTCTAGGGTTAAATTTAGAAAGGAATGTGAAATCAGAGTATGTTGCTATGCTAGCAAAATTAGGAGGGATGAAAATATGAGATGTTATGGTGAAGTTGAAACTTAGGTTTAAAGGAGTGAGACAGGAGAGATGGATGGGAGATTATAATTAGAGAGAGGAATGCCATAGTTCAAAACCATGAAGCTGTAACTGTTTTAGGAAATTCAGTAATAGCTGGAAATATATAGATTTTTGTTGGTCAAGCTCATATATTTACATAATAAAATGAAAGTAACATAAAAAGAATGTTGATTTATTTGCCAATAAATATCATCTATAAAAAAGGAAAATTCACTTTCTTATGAAATTAAGAAATGATATCATTAATATACTATATTTGTTTATGTCTAGTAAAGTTCATTCAGCAAAAGCAGTTAAACATGCTAGTTCATGTGTATCCCAGAGGGAGTATTTAGTTAACTAGAGGCCCTGTGTCTCAGAATGCTTCCACAGCAGTAGTGAAGTGAGACAGTAAGTATCATTAATATGGCAGTCTGGTAGATAGTTAGACAATGGTGACATGGGAAAGATTGTAAGACTATAGAGTGGCAGTAATTCAGGGAATAGCATAGCAAACAGATCTATTATTTCATTGCCAGAAATAACTCTTGGATTGAGAAATTACCTTTATCATTTCATTGTCTAAGGACTTTAAGAGGTCAGAAGATTTATGTAGGGTCACAAGATAATACATGTCAAAAATCTTACTAAATGCAGTTTATCTTGACTCTTTAAGTCCAGCTCTTTTTCCACTCACTAAATCATGCTACCTCTCTAGTGATAATTATGCTGAAGAACATAAAATATCCCTTTATCCCTAGTTAATTTCCATGTATATCAGAAACATGCTATATCTATTCCTGTCTTTCTGTAATGTATGTAAATGCCTATGCGTGTGCATATGTGTGTATGTATCTTTGTGGGTGCATGTAACCAGTAGCAAGAGGCAGGTTAACATTTTACTTAGTGACTCAACAATAAGAATTTTGCTATATATACTTCACATTCAAGATACTGTATTGATATATAAAAATTATCTATCCTCATATCCTGCTTTTATAGATAAGAAAATTGATACCTAAAAAGATTAAACAACTTACATTCAAAATAGCTTACAGAGAATACATTTCTATTATACTTTAAAGCTATGAATTGTTTTTCTCATAAACAAAACAAATAAAAAGTTATGGGGTTTTTGTTTGTTTTGTTATGTTCCCGAATCCCCATTAGAAGGTTCCAATTCAAAATTTAATGTCTATGTAAAGTTGTATGGAAATGACAGAGTGGTAGCAGGCAGTGAAGTGATTTTCTTTAATGTCACAAGAGCATTCTTCTAACCCAATTCAGGGTCTTTTATTTCTACTGTTAACCATGAGTGATGTGAGGCATAAGTCCATAGAAGTCAATTAGTTTTTAAAAAGGGATTTTTATCATAAAGCAAGAACACTGTATAGCAAGAACAGAAGTTACAAACATTTGTCATCAGTACCTGGCATACATTATCCCCTATATAAACTTTGTTCCTGAAAAGAACGGAGTCCAGCTTAATGAAATTTCTACTTAGCATTTACCCCAAACAAGTTCACATCTAAATACAGATGATCAGATGATATATGCACCCACGTCTCTGCTATGGCTAAACCAGCCTGAGCAGGACATTTTGGGACTTCCCTACTCACCATCTGCCTTCTGGCAAATTCTAGTATAGATTCTATTCCTGACTCACATTCTTGACATTACAAATTTCATAAGGTCTCTACTTTCCTTATTCTAAAAGTAGGAAAGTATAGATGATATAACATAGACAAAATAACAAGGCTATTCACTCTACACTTCATGGCAACTTCAGGTGACAAACAGGCCTGGTACCTTCCAGCATCTCATCTAACATATCCCATTCTAGCCAGACCAGAAACAGAGCTCCAAGAGCTCCTCCCCATTTTTCAATTATTGAAATGAGGAGGACTACATTACAAGTGTTATAAGTGATTCTCATTTAATGAAAGAGACATCTACATGGAGAGATTAAATATCTTTTTCTCTTGGTGTTCCAAGAAAATGGTCTGTTCTCAAAAAAGTAGGAGGGAAAAAAATGTTAAGGACAATAAGAATGTACAACAAAATAGACAGGCCAGAAAGGTGGCCATTGTAAAGGGACAGTGGGAAGAAGAAAATACAGAGTAAAAAAAATAAAAGAAAACATCAGAAGTTCATGAAGACTAATGTAGTACAGATTTCATGGACATCATGGAGGAAAAAAAAGATCTAGTAGTTTTATGAACAATGAAATTCCATACAGATACCAATGAGGATGACATAAAAAGTTAAGGACCTAAAATAAGGCCCAACAGATGCCATCAGACTAATAATAATAATAATAATAATAATAATAGTTCTTTAAGTTCTGGAATACCAAGGAATAGATATTCCACAATCTATGCACATCTTCAATTAGTCTGGAGGTATTTTGATAATTCAGTAGATGAAAATAGTTATGTTAAAGGATTCTCATCACTCAGGCTTTCAAATACTATAGAACTTTTAATAGATTCATCTTCATCTCAGAAATTAGACTTTCTTAAATGAAGAAAAACTGTTTAGACTGATAGTAATTATTATTATTATTATCATTTCTACTGTTATTATGTCATAAAATTAGTATAGTGGCATGGATAAAAAGTTGGAGATGAAATCAGGAAGAGCTGGAGTAGAGTCCTGTTTCACACTATTGTTTGGCATGTGACCTGGGGCATGATACTTAACCTGTTGGTACTCCTCATAAGGAAATGTCTATAAGTTGCAGAATAGGTTATGATGGACATTTCTTGAGGACATTTTTTCCCTAGTCGAAATGTATAATAATGACACAGTACTCATGCTGTTGCTCAATAAGAATAATGATATACATTGCTTTCTCACCAAAGGGCTAATTTAAATGTTGTAGGGCACTACTTTGGAAGACCTTTGAAAATATTTTCAAACTAGAACTACCAATGAGATGTGCATGACCTTGAAAATGTATTAAAAATATTAACTGGGGGCGGCTAGGTGGCGCAGTGAATAGAGCGCTGGCCCTGGAGTCAGAAGGACCTGAGTTCGGAGCCAGCCTCCGACACTTAATCCACACAAACAAAAACCTAGCCGTGTAACCTTGGGCAAGTTACTTAACCCCAATTGCCCTAAAGGGGCTGCTAGGTGGCACAGTGAGTAAGAGCACCGGCCTCGGAGTTGGGATGACCCGAGATCAGATCCGGCCTCAGAAAATTAGCACCCACGCATAAATAATGACTAGCCATGTAACCTTGAGCAAGTTACTTAACCCCAATTGCTTTAAAAAAAAATTAAAAAAAAAATATTAACTGGTCAAGAAACAATGTTTTGCTTTTTTCAATAATGTATATGAAAGTTACTGAGCTGGCAATAAGTTTGTGGAATTATGCTGACCTGTGACTTGATTTTAATAATGGAAACTATGAAAGAAAGAAGTGAAAAATACATAAATGTAAAAGCACAAGAATCTCATCTAGATTCTGGTACCTGAAAGTACAGAAAGTACATATTCCAAAAAACAAAGTTTTTCTACCAGAACAGAATAGTTTACTTATATTTTCTTCTAATGATTATTTTTTTCTTTACAAAAAGTTCAAGTAAGTAAAAAAAAAAAAACTGTAAATAAAGTTCAAGCTGAAGTAGAAAGGAAACTATCAAGAAGAATTAAATATTAATGATTGTATGTCCTATGTATTTAAGAAATAAAAATGTATAACATTAACATGCAAATATTGAATAATGCATAGAGGGCTGTGGAGCCAAGATGACAGAATGAAAGTAAGAACTCATCTGAACTCCTCCATTAATTCCTCTAGTAACCTCTAAAAAGTGAATCTGAATGGTTTTTAGAGGGGCAGAATTCATTGGAAAACAGAATGTGGCAGATTTCCAGCCTAGGAAAGTGTAGAAGGGTAGGATTTATTGCACTGCGTAGGGGGAGTGCAGAACATGGAGCATGGGGGCTGCACTTGCATAGATCTGACCATAGCAGAGCCAGAGTGAGACCAGGCAAACTGATTCACCCACAACAGGGAGAATACCCAGACCTCTCACTGCATGACCGGCATGTATCAGACCTGGGTAAAAAACAAAGACAGGGCCTGGAGCAGTGGCAGCAGCAACACCTGGGGCTATCAACACATAGTCTGAATGTTAAAAAATCACCTACCTGACCTTCTGGGAGCCAAGATGGCAGAGTAAAATGTAACTGCTCTAAGCTCCCTCTCTGATGCTGAAAAACCCAGAGAATATTGTCCCAGGGTAAAATGCTGAAATAGTGGAAATTGCTGGAGGCTTAGGTGTCCTAGAGGAAAGTCATGGCTCTGGCTGTGCTGAGGCTAAATTGCAGGGCAGGAGGCATTCCAACAAGTCACATATCAGACAATCAGTGGGAGATTCTGATCCCAAGGGGTGGGGGGTGAAGCCAACAAGTGCAAATATCAGAACCCTAGGTGTTTTCTCACACAGTCAGGAGAATCTGCAGACACCAGTGTGGTCCCAGCCACCAGCAACTGAATCTGCCTGAGTTCTAGGGTGTAGGGTTGCAAAGGTGGAATTCTGAAGCTTCCAGACCACTGCTCTCCACACTTCACACCTTGAGTTTCTGTCTAGCTCCAGAGAAATGCCAAAAGTCTGGGATTTGGCCTCAGTCTAGGCACTTAGAGGCCACAGCACACAAAGCCAACAACCAGGTCCCAGCATAAGAAGCATGTGTTAGACCCCTCTGTGCCCCAAAAGCAGAGATCCACTTTAAAAGTCAGGAAATAGGCAATTGCAATGAACAATAAATTTGAAAAACAAAAACCTTAGAATCCTCTTATGGTGAGTGAGAAGATCCAAATTCAGAGGAGTACAGCATTGACCCTATACTCACATCTGAAACTTGAAAAGGGAATATAAAAAAATCTCAAGCCCAAAAAACATTCTTGGAAGAGGTCAAAAAGGATTTAAAGAGACAAATTTGAGAGGTAGAAGATATGACCAACTATTTTAAATATATAGTTGGCAAAATGGAAAAAAAAATCACCGATGAAAACAGCTCTTTAAAAAGTAACATTTGTCAAATGGGAAAGGAGGTTCAAAATCTAAATGGAGAAAATAAGTCCTTAAAAGCAAAAACAACAAGGAAAGTAGTGAGGTAAATACCAGCTTCGTTAAGTCTTGAGGTAGTTATACCATTTCCTCATCTCAGAAAATCATCCTTCTGATGCTTTGAGGGAACTGAATTTGGAAATAGGAATTCTTCCTGTGACACCAGAGAGAAGAGGAACTTTTTATGAAGTTACTCCTTTTCAGTATTTAAAGTGTCTTATAGTTATAAGCTGTCATCTAAGCCAGCTCATTTCTGGACAAGAATTTCTTCTCCAACATTTCCAACAAGTTAGCATCTAGCACCAGCTGTCTGGACTTTGATACAACAAGGCAGACAACCTACCTCCTGCATATTCAACAACCCATGAAGTCATCTTGAATCTGAGATCTAGAAAGAAACTAAAAGTCAGTGATATCTATCATGTAAGAAATGGAAAAAAAAAACAGGGGATTGGAAACAAAATGAGAGTTTACATCTCCAAATCTTAACAAGGGTTTAATGTAGACCGTAGCCTCCAAAACACTTTTTCCTTTGAAAAACCCCTTTAGTGGAAAGCTTGGAAGGGTTAAAAGTGCTGAAATTTCAGCTCTAAATCTCAAAAGTCCCAAGAGTCCTAATCTCAGGATGTGGAAAACAGTGCAAGAACCCTAGAAATTGAGAATAAGATCCTACCTGTTTAGTCAAGAACTCTGAAACTTAGTAGGTAGGGAACATAGCCTGGCCCTAGCACAAAGCCTCAAATCAGAAACTAAACCAGTTGAGATAAATACATTAAAAATGAAAACATCAGCCATTATCACGTATAGAGATCCTCCAGAAGAAGAAAGCAATTGGAATGCCTCATGTTCATGGCCACACTCAGCACTTTGGGACCACTTGGGCTGCTCCTTTAGACCTATGGTCCTGGATACTTCTTTACCACTATCACTGATGCCCACATGGGGCCATAAGAGCCACAATGACCCACCTGGCAAGTCCAAGTTTGGGCACTTGAGAACCCTGACCCCCATAGACCACACTGAAATGTACATGCTAATGGAGTTCTATAAGTGTTATAGATAGACTGTGCAAGTGGCTCCAACTTGAGTTCATGGAAGAGGTTTGGAGAAAATTATATGACCAGAAGTTTGGGAGACTGAAAGCTCTACAGGATTCTGAGGAACACAAAGATCTCATGATCTGGAACCAAGCAGGGAATGCTTGGATGCAGGCACTGAGGGTCTCAAGGTTTTAGTGGCAAGAGGAGGAGAAGGAGTGGCTCCAAGAGCTGGAGGAGATTCAGAAGACACAGGAAATAGAAGCATTTGTCCAAGAGAAGGAGAGAGAAGTTGAATAGTTGCAGGAATATTTGAAAACATTCATTACTCAGGGTAACATAGAGGAGAAGATTGAAACCACCCTTGACAGTCCTTGAACCTACAACTGTGCTCTTACTAAGGAGGGCCAAGTGATTCAAACCCCCAGTGAGACTGAGGGTTTCCAGGAGCAGCCACTGCCTGAGCCTGTCACAGTGTAGATCCTCCTCCCCACCACGCATTCCAGGCTTTATTTGGCCTAATGTAATGGCAAGCAAAGAACTACTCAGCACCTTGTTTCATCTATTTAATTTTTTGGCACCTTGTTTCAATTTTAGTTTCTTTTGATCCATGCCCATGATTGTATCAAATCTTTCACACGGCTAGGTTTTTTGTTTTTTTTTTTGGTGTGTGCATTAAGTGTCTGAGGCCGGATCCGAACTCAGGTCCTTCTGACTCCAGGGCCGAAACTCAACTCACTGTGCCACCTAGTATCCCGGATTATATCAAGTCTTTGTAAGGAACCAGAACTCATGAAACCCACAGTAAGAGAGACTTGCCTAAAACAGGAACAGGAAATATGTACAAGGTGGGAGGAACAGGGAGGAGCTAATGACAAGATAAAAAGCTGAATACAAGCTGGGAAAGTTCAGAACTGAGAAGGGAACACTTGTGCTGGCAAAGTTGAGAAGGAGAAAACTTGTGGTATCCTGGCGCTGTTTGTTTGTTCTGTCTGTGTTAATTTGTGTTTGTAATACTTTGCACAGAAGCCCTGGCACCTTACTGGAAGCCCTGATAGAGTATTTTCCTGTTGTCTGTTTACAGAAGTCCTAGAGGAAGGTCTCAGAGGAACTGGGACTATACTGACAATTTGTTTTGAGTTCTCAGACCTTGTTTGTGAGTCTGTGTTGAGTTCACAAACCATGTTTGTGGGTCTGTGTTGATTTCACAGGCAGAGAGTGAATTGATGATGGTGCCAGCAATGTGTGTGAATGTCGTTTTGGTTGTGTTAAGCTTTGTCTTCCCAGAAACAAAAACTGTGAAGGACTTGAGGTGGACTACACACTGTGAGTTTCAATGTGGAACTGGACAAGGAACTGTATGAGGAACTGTATGAGGAGCTGGACAAGGAGCTGAGAGTTGCCTTCCTGTAAATCCAGGTGACAGGAGGGTAGATTCAGGAAGGAGCTGGACTTGTGGAAGAGGAACCATGGAAGCCAGGCTTGAGTCAAAATGAAAAACCTTTCCTTGGGTCCTTAGTGCTGAGAAGATCATGATTTACTGAGGCCTAGGTGTGGGAGAACTTAGTACTCTGTACCTTGTACCTCTTAAGGATGATTGGAAACTAATTGCCAGTCAAGAAGAAAGAAGACTTTTTGACTGATACATTGAGACAATGTGACCTAGGGGTAGAGAACATTGACCTTCATACTTTGTGACTCTTAAGGAGGCTTGCTCCTTAAGGATGATTGAGTTAATGCCTTATTGAATGATATCTTTTGCTCAAAACTGTGTGGCCACTTTGGTGAAAATTATGCGAACACTTTAGTGATAAGTTGCTATGGTATAACATTGTGAATGCTGAACTTTGATTTCTGTGAATGTTTTGCTTTAGTTTACTACATAATGTTTAGTTTACTACATAATAAATAGAGAATTCACTATACCATGTGATCAGAACCTTAAACCTGTTCAGAGCAGCAGTCCTCTGAAAAGCTGCTCATCCATGGCTTTACATCTCATTTGTTCTTATTGATAAATAAGAAGAAGCAGGTATGTAATAAAGGGTTGATGCCTCTTTTTAAAGAAGAAGAAAGCAATTCTATAGCAACTCTCAACACAGATTAAAAAGAAAAAAATGGATTTTCATCAAGGACTATGAGAATTCCTAGAAGAAAAGGGATACTATATTTCAAGAATTCCTAAAAGAGTACTGCCCAGATTTATTTAAACCAGGAGGCAGAATAAATATAGAAATAATCCATAGGTGACCTCCTCTAATAAATCTTGAAATAAAAACTCCTATGAATTTCATCATCAAAGTTAAAAAATGAAATAAAAGTCTTGGAGGAAAGAATTGGAAGTAGAATAGAAGAGAAACTAGTAGGCCTTATGCAAGAAGTGGAGTCCTTAAAAACAAAAAAATAGATCAAATAGAAATCAATAACACCATAAGACAGCAAGAAAAATTAGGACAAAATGAAAATATTGAAAAATTCAAAGAAGAAAATGTAAAATATCTGGAAACAAAACAACTGTCTTGGAAAACTGGTCAGGAAGAGATAATATAAAAATTATAGGGCTACCTGAAATATTGATATAATAAAAAGTGGGGATACTATATTTCAAGAATTCCTAAAAGAGTACTGCCCAGATTTATTAGAACCAGGAGGCAGAATAAATATAGAAATAATCCATAGGTGACCTCCTCTAATAAATCTTGAAATAAAAACTCTTACGAATTTCATCATCAAAATTCAGAACACTCATGTCAAAGAAAATATTACAAGAATCCAGAATGAAACAGTTCAAGCACCAAGTAAAGTTTGGATCACAAAAGACTTGACAGCCTCAACCATAAATGAAAGGAAATATCGGGATTCAATATTTACAAAGGCAAAAGAGATGGACTTGGGGCGGCTGGGTGGCACAGTGAGTAGAGCGCTGGCCCTGGAGTCAGAAGGACCTGAGTTTGGATCCGGCCTCAGACACTTAACACACACAAACAAAAACTTAGCCGTGTGACCTTGGGCAAGTTACTTAACCCCAATTGCCCTCCAAAAAGCAAAAAAAAAAAAGAGAGAGAGAGAGAGAGAGAGAGAGATGGACTTACAACCAAGAATTAGCAACACGGCAAAACTTGGTATAATCCTATATGGGAAAAAATTTTATTTAACACAATAGAAGATTTTGAGGATTTTTTTAATGGAAAGACCTTATTTGAGTAGGAAGTTTGGAATATAAACATATGAGTTCAGAGTAAATGAGAAAGCTAATAATAGGTGATTTCATGGAATCATGGATGGTACGACCTGATGTAAAGTGAAATGAACAGAATCAGAAGAATTTAAAGCTGTACAACAACAATGCAGAGAAACAACTTTTGAATATCCAACTTTTCAACAATCAAATCTCCAGAAGGACCTGAAAATACTCTAGATACCCTCCTTTAGATATGTGATGTCTAGAGGATGAAAACACAAATATTTTTATATGTGGACCTTTGTGGATTTGTTACAACCCTCCACCATATTACACCCTAACCTGCACCCCACCCCATCCCTACTTTTTGTTTTCTTAATTGGAAGGAAGAAAGGGAGATTAATGAAAGGTGGTGGAAGTTAGCAATAATGTGATAATACTAAAAATGATGCCTTAAAAATCCATTGATATATTTTGTGTAAATTCACACAAGTGAAATTCAACCACTAACATGACAAGCAGAACTGTTTTGAAATGAAAAATATAGAATTATATATGTAAAACTTGTGGTATAAGGTAGAATTCATAGTTTCATATAAGTTTCTACTATTTTTGCATGCTTTATGCATGAAAATTTCTCTTTATGGTGTTAAAACAGTATTAAAAAACAGTTTTAACTCAGAAGTAAAAACTGAACAAATGGAGGAGATTCAAAAGCTACCTGAAGAAACAATTCGCTAAAAATCAGACAAATGGAAGCTTATGACTTTTTGAGGCATCATGACTCAGTTAAGTAGAATCTAAAGAATGAAAAAAAAATAAAAGAAAATGTAAAATATCTCACTGGAAAAGCAACTGAATTGTAAAACAGATTCAGGAGAGATAAACTAAGAATTATTTGTCTAACAGAAAGCCATGATGAAAAAATGACAGGAATATCATATTTTAAAAGGCAAAAGAACTTGGACTTAAACGAAGGATCAACTACCCAGCAAGATTAAGCATAATCTTTTAGGCAAGGAGATAATCATTCAATGAAATAAGGAACTTTTAGACCTTCCTAATGAAAAAGCCAGAGCTTAATGGAAAATTTGATCTCCAAATATAAGAATCAAGAGAGACATAAAAAGGTAAACAGGAAACACACACACACACACAAACACAAACACAAATACACACACAACTTGTTACTCATAATGAACAAAGTGTTTACATCTCTATATGGGAGAATGATACCTGTCAATATTGATAATTGTATAATTATCATGACATATTAAATGGATAGATAGAGGATGTGGGTATAAATTAACTGATTTGATGATAAAAAAAGCTTTTTAGGGGGTGCAAAGGGATTGTAATGGGAGGAGAGGAGGCAGAAAAGGGTAAATTATGTCACATGAAGAGGCATAAAAATATTATAATAGAGGGAAAGAATGGAGAGAGATAAACATTGTAAGAGCTTTACTCTCACTGGTTATGGTTCAAGGAGGGAATAATAGAGTTAACTATAGGAATCTCGTGTGAAGAGAAACAAAAACTTATATCAGAGGGAAGGAAGGGAGGGAGAGGAACATTTTTTGAGATTTATTCTCATCAGATGTGCTTCAAGGAGGGAATAACATACTTTGATAAGTATAAAACTCTAGCTTGCCCTACAGGCAGTAGGAGGAAAATGGGGAAAGAAAGGGGGAGTGTATAAGGGAGAGGACAAATAGTAAAGGAAAACAGAAGGAAAAGGGAGAGGGGCAATTAAGGAGGAAATATCAAGGAAGATGGTCCTCAAAAGGAAAATTCTTAAGGAGGGGAAAGAAGAAGGGAGAAAAAAAGCATAAACATGGGAGGGAATAGGATGGATAGAAAAGCACAGATAGTAATCATAACAGTGAATATGAATGGTATGACCTCTCTCATAAAAAAGAAGAAGATAGCAAAAGAGATTAAAAATTGTAATCCTAGGGGCGGCTAGGTGGCGCAGTGAATAGAGCGCCGGCCCTGGAATCAGAAGGACCTGAGTTCGGAGCCGGCCTCCGACACCTAATCCACAGAAACAAAAACCTAGCCGTGTAACCTTGGGCAAGTTACTTAACCCCAGTTGCCCTAAAGGGGCGGCTAGGTGGCGCAGTGAGTAAGAGCACCGGCCTCGGAGTTTGGATGACCCGAGATCAGATCCGGCCTCAGAAAATGAGCACCCACGCATAAATCAAATGACTAGCCATGTAACCTTGAGCAAGTTACTTAACCCCAATTGCTTTAAAAAAAAAAATTGTAATCCTACAATATGCTCTTTGCAAGAAGCACATTTGGAAAAGGGGGATACACACAAGGTAAAGGTAAAATGCTGGAGTAGAATATATTATGCTTCATCTAAAGTAAAAAACAAGGGGTAGCAATCCTAATCTCAAACAAAGCAAAAGCGAAAACATATCCAATTAAAAGAGATAAGGGGAGAAAACAACTATATCCTGTTAAAAGGCACTACTGACAATGAATCTATAGCATTACTAAGTGGTATATCATGCAAATTCTTAGAGAGGTAGTAAGAGAAGGTAGTAAGAGAGTAAGGGAGTAAGAGAAAGAGATAGTAAAACTATAATAATGGTGGACCTCAACCTATACCTCTCTGAACTTGAAAAATCTAACTTCAAAATAAACAAAAAAGAAATTAAGGAGGTGAATAGAATGTTAGAGAAGGTAGATTTCATAGACCTGTGGAGAAAACTGAATGGAGATAAAAATATATATACCTTCTTCTCAGTGGCATATGGCACATACACAAAATCTGACCACATACTAGAGCATAAAAACCTCCCAATCTAGTGCAGAAAGGCAGAACTATTAAATGCATCCTATTCAGGTCTTGATGCAATAAAAATTATGTTATTAAGGTCATAGAAAAATAGAGTAAAAACTAATTGGAAACTAAAAAAATCTAATCCTAAAGAATGAGTGGGTCAAACTAAAAATCTTACAATGACTCAGTAATTTCATTCAAGAGAATGATAGTGGGGGGCGGGGGTTAAAATGGTGGAGTAAAAACAGGAACTTGCTTGATCTCTGATTCCAACCACCTCTAACACCTGTAAAAAATGACTCTAAACAATGTTAGAGTGACAGAACCCACAAAGTGACAGAGAGAAACAAATCTCCCTCTGAAGGTAGCCTGGCATGCTGACAGGAATGGTCTATCAGACAATTCTGGGAGCTGAGCACAGTCCTGTATGAGCCCTGCTGGTCCAGACTTGTGGCCCAGACTGGCCAAAGCAGACTTCAGGAGAATGAATCACCAGCAGCTGTGTTGGTTTCCAGACTTATCAGCCCATATACATCAAATAGAAAGTAAAAGGTCTGTAGGGAATTCTGTTGGAACTGGGTGAGAGAAGAGCAAACTCTGGACCCTGACCCCAGGGGGACTGACATAATAGCAGTGCATCAGCTGCAGCTGTTGCTGCATGGCTACCTCGGGAGCTTCTGGTCTGCAGATCATGGGGTGATGAAGTGTTCATTCAGAGGATAATCACTCCTGCTTTGATCTGCTTGGATCTGGCTCACAGTCTTGGGTGGTGGCCCTTGGATGAGGAACTCTAACATGCCAGAGTTTGTGATGGCTGTAGAGAGGGCACTCTCCTCATAGCTTTTACAATAGCTGTGAAAACTCCAGAAATTTGGGACACAATTTTCTCCAGTCTGGAAGCAGGGTTCTACCATGGCAAAGAGTTCAAAACCAAGTAATTGGCTGGCAAGATGATCAAACAGAGGAAGCACAATCAGATCACACAATCTCTTTTGGGGGGACAAAGAGTATCAAAACATGGAATGAGAAAAAGTCAGTGAAGTCAAAACTTCTTCATCAAAAGCCTGCAAGAAAAATATGAAGTTGTCACAAGTCATGGAGGAGCTCAAGAAAAATTTTGAAAATCAAGTAATAGAAGTAGAGGAAAAAATAGGAAGAGAAATGAGAATGATGCAAGAAAGTCATGAAAAGTGAGACAACGGCCTGCTAAAGGAGACCCCACAAAAATACTGAAGAATATAACACCTTAAAAATACACTAACTCAAATGGCCCAAAAAGCCAATGAGGAGAAGGATGTGGAAAATGAATTTCTAAAACTCATTGAAGAGAATAAATCCTTCAAATTTAGATTGGAACAAGTGGAAGCTAATGACTTCATCAGAAGTCAAGATACAATAAAACAGATCCAAATGAATGAAAAAAAAATAAAAGGCAATGTGAAATATTTTATTAGAAAAATATCTTATTGGAAAAGCCACTGACCTGGAAAAAAGATCCAAGAGAGATAACTGAAAAATTATTGGACTACCTGAAAGCTATTATCAAAAAAAGAGCCTAGACATCACCCTTTAAGAAATTCTTAAGGAAAATTGCTCTGATATTCTAAAACCAAAGAGCAAAACAGAAATTGAAATAATTCACTGAACACCTCTTGAAAAAGATCTCAAAGAGAAAACTCAGAGGAAAATTATAGTCAAATTCCAGAGGTCCCTAGTCAAGAAAAAAATATTTAAAAGTCAGGAAGAAACATTTTAATATTGTGGAAATGCA
Organism: Gymnobelideus leadbeateri; assembly: GCA_011680675.1. Classification (NCBI taxonomy): domain Eukaryota; kingdom Metazoa; phylum Chordata; class Mammalia; order Diprotodontia; family Petauridae; genus Gymnobelideus; species Gymnobelideus leadbeateri. The sequence continues at coordinate 68,245 of WOXC01001683.1, forward strand.
ATCAGGATAACATAAGATCTAGAATGTTCTACATTAAGGGATCAAGGGGCTTGGAATATGATATTCCAGATGTCAAAGGAGCTAGGATTAAAACCCAGAATCACCTACCCAGCAAAACTTAGTATAATACTTCAGGAGAAAATATGGATATTTAACAAAATAGAGAACTTTCAAGAATTCTTAATGAAAAAAAAAACAGATCTGAAAAGAAAAATTTACTTTCAAATACAAGAAGCAAGAGAAGCATGAGAAGATAAATAGGAAAAATAAATAATAAAGAACTTATTAAAGAACTATTTACATTCCTACAAGGAAAAAAGACAACTGTAACTCATGAGACTTTTCTCAGTATGAGGATAGTTGAACAGAATATATTTGGGTATTTATGTATGTATATATGTATGTATGTATGTAAGTGTGTGGGTGTACACATGTATGCATGTGTTTATAAATACAGATGTATGTATGTATGTATGGGGGTGTATTATGTAAAATATATATGTGATTGTGTATATATGTATATATGTATACATGTACAGAGGGGTACAGGATGAGTAGAATATGAACAGGGAAATAGAATAGGGTAAATTATCTCATATAAAGGAGACAAGAGAAAACTATTACAATGGAGGAGAAGAACAGGAAGGTGAAAGGTAATGGGTCAACCCTACTCTCATTGAATTTGGCTTAAGAAAGGAATAACATACGCACTCAGTTGGTCATCTTACCCTACAGGAAAGTTGGGGAAGGAGATAAAAGGGGAGATTATAGAAGGGAGGGCATATTGGGGAATAGAGTAGTTAGAAGCAAACACTTTTGAAAAGGCACAGGGTCAAAGGACAAATTAGAATAAGTGGGGGGCAGGATACGATGGAGGGGAATATAGTTAGTCTTTTACAATATAACTGCTATGGAAATGTTTTGTGTAACTGCACAAGTACAACCTATATTGAATGTCTTGTCTTCTTAGTGTGGGTGGGTAAGGAGGGAAGAAAGGAAAGAATCTGGAAATCAAAGCTTGAAAAACAAATGTTAAAAATGATGTAAAATATTTTTGCAGCAACTGGGAAGTAAGATATAGAGTTAGTGAGGTACAGAAATCCATCTTGCCCTACTAGAAAGTTAGGGGATGAATGAGGGAGGATTTAAGAGAGAACAGATTGGTGGAAGTAATATTCAGTAGTCTCACTAGGCGAGGGGTAGGTGGGGATAGGGGAGAGATGGGGACAAAATTTGTAACTCCACTTCTTGTGGAAATGAATGTTGAAAACTAAAAACAAATATTTTTTAAATGAATGACAGTAATTAGGCACCATATCAAAACGTATTGGATAAGTAAAAACAGTTCTTAGGGGCTGTTTTATGTTTCTGAATACTTACATGAATAAAATGGAGAAAAGGAAGATCTATGGATAAGCAACTGAAAAAGCTAAAAAAAATGAACAAATTGAAAATCCTTAATTAAATACTAAATTAGAAATAGTGGATGCCAAAAGATAGATAACTAAAATTGAAATTGAGAAAACTATTGAATTAATAAATAAAACTAAGAGTTGGATTTATGGGGAAAACAATAAAATAGAGAAACATTTAGTCAATTTGATTAAAAAGAAAGAAAGAAGAAAACCAAATTGCCAGTATCAAAAATGAAAAGGGTGAATTTATCTGCAATGAAGAGGAAATTAAAATAGTAATTCGGAATTATTTTACTCAATTGTATGCCCATAAATTTGACAATCTTAGTGAAAGGGATGAATATTTACAAAAAATATAAGTTACCCAGATTAACTGAAAATATAAAACACTAAAATATTCCCATCTCAAAAATAACAACTGAACAAACCATCAGCAAACTCCCTAGGAAATGATCTCCAGGGCCAGATGGATTTATAAGTGAATTCTATCAAACATTTAAAGAACAATTAATTCTAATATTTTATAGACTATTTGGGAAAATTAGAGTAGAAGGAACCCTCACAAATTAATTTTATGATACAAATATGATACTTATACCTAAATCAGGAAGAGCCAAAACATTGAAAGAAAATTATAGCCCAATTTCCTTCATGAATATAGATGAAAAAAATTAAATAAAACATTAATTAACAAAAAAGAATACAGCAATTTATCATGAGATTAATACACTTTGATCATGGATGATTAATACCAGGAAGGCAAGGCTGATTCAATATTAGGGAAACTCTCAGGAAAATAAATAATATCAACAACAATATTAGTAGAACCCATATCAATAGATACAGAAAAAGCATTTGACAAAATGCAATACCCATTCCTATTAAAAACACTAGAAAGTACAGGAGTAAATGGAGCCTTACTTAAAATAATAAGTAGCACCTATCTAAAACCACCAGCAAGTATTATATGTAATGGGAATAAACTAGAAACATTTCCAATAAGATTGGGGTTGAAACCAAGATGTCCACTGTTACCCATGTTATTCAATTTGGTAGTAGTAATATTAGGTATAGCAACAAGAGAAGGAAAAGAAATTGAAGGAATCAGATTAAGCTAAGAAAAGACTAAGCTATCACTATTTCAAGATCATGGGATGATACACTCAGAAAATTCTAGAGAATCAAATAAAAAAAACTACTTGAGAAAATAAATAAATCTAGCAATGTTGCAGGATATAAAATAAACACACATAAATCCTCAGCATTCCTATATAATTCTGATGAAATAGAACACCAAGAAATAGAAAGAGAAATCCGTTTAAAGTTACTGTAAACATTATAAAATATTTGGGAGTCTACCCGCCAAAACAAAACCAGGAACTATATGAACACAATTACAAAACACTTTTCACCCAAAGAAAGTCAGATCTAAATAAATGGGAAAACATCAACTGCTCATGGTAAGGTCTAGCTGATATAATAAAAATGCCAATTTTACCTAAATTAGTTTATGTATTTAGTGCCATACCAACTAATGTACCAAAAAATTATTTTATAGAGCTAGGATAATAGTAACGAAATTCAATTGGAGGAACAAACGGTCCAGAATATCAAGGGCATTAATGAAAAGAAAAGCTAAGGAAGGTGACCAAGCCATATGCAAGTTTAAACTGTATTATAAAGCAGCAGTCATCAAAACTATTTGGCACTGGCTGAAAAAGATAGGAATGGATCAGTGGAATAGAGTAGGTGCACAAGGCAGTGTCAAAGTCTATAGCAATCTACTGTTTGGTAAACCCAAAGACCAAAGCTTCTGGGATAAGAACCCACTATTTGACAAAAACTCAAATACTTTTCTAATAGGAAAACTGGAAAGTAGTATGACAGAAACTAGATATAGACCAACATCTTACACCTTACACTGAAATAAATAATCTAAATATGTTTATGATCTACATATAAAGACAGAAATGGAAAGCAATCAGGGAGAACAAGGAATAATGTGACTGTCAGATTTATGGAGAAGAAAAGAATTTATGACCAAAGAAGAGATAGAGAGCATTACAAAATGGAAAATGGACAACTTTGAATACATTAAATTGAAAAGGTTTTGTACAAAGACAATGTGAACAAGAATAGGAGGGATATGGAAAATTGGGAAAGAATTTTTACAATCAGTGTTTCTGATAAGAGCGTCATTTCTAAAATATCCAGAGAACTGTGCCAAATATATAAGAATACAAGTCATTCCCCAGTTGATAAACTGTCAATGGATATGAAAAAGGCAGTTTTCAGAGGAAGAAATTAAAGATATCTATAAGCGTATGAAAAAAATGCTCTAAATCACTATTGATTATTGAAATGCAAGTCAAAATAACTCTGAGGTACCAAATTTTTCTGGTAAGATGGGTTAACATGACAAAATAGGAAAATGTTAAATTCTGGAAAAGATGTGAGATAACTGAGACACTAATGCATTGTTGGTGGAGTTGTGAAGTGATACCACTATTCTTTTTTTTTTTTTTTTAGGGTCTGCAAATGCATTCATATTAGATATTATTCCAATTACAAAGGCATATTGTACTAGGTGGGATGAAAGATGGTAAGGAAGAAATAAAACCAATCAATGAAAAGAACAAGATCATTTAGTTTGCTTCCATCAGGATTCCGGCTCAGTTCTTTCTAGTTATATCTCTGGATGGCGCATTTCTCACTTTCTTGAGTCATTCGGAATTAACTTATATCACTGCATTGATGAAAAGAGTCCAGTCTGTCATAGTTGGTCATCACAGATAGGGTATGTCTGTGATTATATACAAATTTCTTCTGATTCTACTCTTCTCACTCAGCATCAGTTTGTATAAGTCTCTCCAGGTAATTATGAAATCCGTCACCTCTTCATTTCTTATAGCACAATAATATTCCATTACATTCATATACCACAACTTGTTTAGCCATTCCCCAATTGATGGGCACCCCTTCAGTTTCCAATTCTTTACAACCACAAAAAGGGCTGCTAAAAATATTTTTGTACATATGGGTCTTTCTCCCACTTCTATGATCTCTTTGGGATATAACCCTAGAAGTGGTATGGCTGGGTCAAAGGGTATGAAATTATTTATAATCCTTTGGGCATAATTCCAGATTGCTCTCCAGAATGGTTGGATAAGTTCACAACTCCATCAGCAATGTATTAGTGTTCCAATTTGTCCACATCCTCTCCAGCATTTGTCACTTTCTTGTTTTGTCATCTTAGCCAATCTGACTGGAGAGATGTGGTATCTCAGAGTTGTTTTGATTTGCATTTTTCTAATTAATAGTGATTTAGAGCATTTCTTCATATGCTTATAGATATCTTTAATTTCTTTCTCTGAAAACTTCCTATTCATATCCTTTGACCATTTCTCAATTGGGGAATGACTTGTATTCATATAGATTTGGCTCAATTCTCTATAAATTTTAGAAATGAGTCCTTTATCAGAGACACAAGTTGTAAAAATTCTTTCCCAATTTCCCACCTCCCTCTTGATCTTGGTTGCATTGGCTTTGTGCAGAAGCTTTTCAATTTAATATAATCAAAATTATCCATTTTGCATTTTATAATGCTCTCTAATTCTTGTTTGGTCCTAAAATCTTCCCCTCTCCACAGATCTGTCAGGTAAACTATCCCTTGCTTTCCCAAATTGCTTACAGTATCATCCTTTACACCTAGATCATGCACCCATTTAGACTTGATTTTGGTATATGGTGTTTGATAGTGATCTATGCCCAGTTTCTGCCATACTGTATTCCAGTTTTCCCAGCAGTTTTTGTCAAATAGTGCATTCTTATCCCAAAAACTGGGGTCTTTGGGTTTATCGAACAATAGATTACTATATTCATTAACTGCTGGGTCTCCTGTGCCTAATCTATTCCATTGATCCACTGCTCTACACCTCTGCCAGTACCAAGCAGTTTTGATGACTGCTGCTGTATAATACAGATTAAGATCTGGCACAGCTAGTCCACCTTCCCTAGCATTTCTTTTCATTAATTCCCTTGATATTCTAGACCGTTTGTTTTTCCAAATAAATTTTGTTATTATTTTGTCTAACTCTACAAAGTAGTTTTTTGGTAAATTGATTGTTATGGCACTAAATATATAGTTTAGTTTGGGTAAAATTGTCATTTTTATTATATTAGCTCGACCTAGCCATGAGCAATTGATATTTTTCCAACTATTTAGATCTGTTTTTATTTGTGTGAGAAGTGTTTTGTAGTTGTGATCATATAGATTCTGGGTTTGTTTTGGAAAGTAGATTCCCAACATCCCACTATTATGGAGAGCAATTTGGAAGTATGCTCAAAGGGCTATAAAAATGTGCATGCACTTTGGCCCAGCAATACCAATTCTTTTTTTTAATATTTGAAACATTTAATTTTAAAACTTTGAATAACAGCTTCATTCCCTTCCTCCCATCTCCCACTCCTGCTGGGAAGATAAGCAATTCGGTACGTTGTACATGTATAGCTATGCAAAACATTACCATAGAAAATATATTGTAAAAGACTGGCTACAGTTCCCTCCCACCCATCCCATTCCCACATGGACCATTCCCTACTTTGATCCTGTCACTCCCCTACCCCCACCATGCCCTCTCCTCTATAACCCCCCCTCTCATCCCCCTACCCCCTACTCTACTGCAGCATGAGATAGATCATTTAGTATGTATGTCATTGTCTCACTGAGCCAAATTCAATGAGAATATGGTTTTGCCTTTTTGCCTTCCGGTTCCTCACCTCCCTTGCAACCATTTTCCCTTGGCTCTTCTACATGAGATAGTTTACCCTGCCCCATCTCTCCCCATCTCCTCTTGCCACATTCTTCTCCAACCTCCTAAGTTCACCCCTTACATATCATCCGTTCCCACCAAATTCAACCTGTGCCCTCTATCTGTATGTACCTGTAAACATATATACACACATTCACATATGGGTTCATATGCCCAGCTCTGAACTGAGGTCCTTCTGACTCCATGGCTGGCGCTCTATTCACTGCGCCACCTAGCCACCCCTAAGTATGGTATGCTATGAGCAAAACAGAACTTCCTTAGCTCAAAAGAAATGTGATATACACCAATGTAGATACACCTCTACTATAAAGGTTCATATCATATGTGCCCACATATTCATATGTGCCTAAAATGCTTTTGTAGAGATCTCACAGAAGGTAAGCTCTCACATGCAAATCATAAAATGTGATATAATGACACATTCAAGCTATCTCTGAAGAACTTTGAAATTGATTGTGAGACATGTGATACACTGGCACAGGACTGCCCACTAATGGCATTACCATATCAAAGTAGGTGCTATACTTTGTGAGCAAAGCACAATTTGAAGTAGCTCAAAAGAAACATGAGATTTTCAAATTTAGAGACATCTACACTCTAAATTTTTCTATGGCATATTTATGACTGAAATGTGATAGAGTCTTCCAACTCAGATTAGTCTGATCATCCCCAGTCTGACACACTGTAATCTAGATCAAAATATAATAACGTGATTTTTATCCTCTTTGAGAACAAAGGACAACAACTAACTCTTTGATGTACATATATAAAATTATTCTATATTTAAAATATTTCATTAAACAATAAGGCCAATATAATGTATATAATATATGGAATCTTCCAGAAAAATATCATTAGATATCATTTTTCTGTCCAGATTTAAAAACAATATTTCATTCATGAAAAAAAATAATTTTAAAAATTTACTGCCCGTGGATCAACTGAAGATATACACTAGGAAATTTATTGATAGATATCAACATATAATTTGTACAATATAAGATTAAAATTCTTAATGTGTATTTAAAAAGAATGCAGAGCCTTGGGCTAGAATCCAGTGGTGAATCTAAACCAATGGATGAAGGCAATAATGGCCTTTTGTTTTTTGGAGCTTTTTACCATGTGAGACACATAGAAGAAAGGCAATTAAGGGAACAACTCTAATCAAGTATGTTAAGGGACAAACTGGTATTCTGAAGTCAAAACTTAATAGGAAGAATATATTTAGAGCAATCAACACCTGTATATATATATATCTATATATCTATATCTATATCTATATATCTATATATCTATATCTATATATATCTATATATATCTATCTATCTATCTATCTATCTATCTATCTATATATATATATATATATATATATATATATATATATATATATATATATATATATACTAGCTTTTGGGAGGGCAATTGGGGTTAAGTGACTTGCCCAAGGCCACATGGCTAGATTTTTCTTTTGGGGTGTGTGTTAAGTGTCTGAGGCCGGATCCAAACTCAGGTCCTCTTGACTCCAGGGTCAGTGCTCTATTCACTGCGCCACCTAGTCACCCCAAATATATTAATACATATAGTTGGCAGAATAAAATAGTTGAGAAGAGAGCAAGAAAGTGCCCAAGTTAAAGTCCAATATTAAAGAAATAGAAGGCTCATAATCCCAAGGCACCAGTAGTAAAATGATGTAATACTTCTTTGTCAAGAAGATGTTTTCTATTTTCAGAACAAGTAATAAAGTGACTAAAATTTACGGTAATAATTTTAGAATAAAAACAAACCAAGTCATGCAAGATGGCAAAAGGTTAAAAATACCACATGAGGGGCGGCTAGGTGGCGCAGTGAATAGAGCGCTGGCCCTGGAGTCAGAAGGACCTGAGTTCAGAGCCGGCCTCCGACACTTAATCCATACAAACAAAAACCTAGCCGTGTAACCTTGGGCAAGTTACTTAACCTCAATTGCCCTAAAGGGGCGGCTAGGTGGCGCAGTGAGTAAGAGCACCGGCCTCGGAGTTGGGATGACCCGAGATCAGATCCGGCCTCAGAAAATGAGCACCCACGCATAAATAATGACTAGCCATGTAACCTTGAGCAAGTTACTTAACCCCAATTGCTTTAAAAAAAATACCATATGAAAGTATTCTGGAAAGACATGATCAAAGGGCTAGAATTTTACACATAAGGCTGACTATCATAATAGCTGTCAGACACCAATTATCTATATGACTAATAAAACCTCAAAATAATTCTAAAAATTAAACCTATAACAGTACTAGTACTATCTTTGGAAACAGAACTGTTTGGCAAAGCTCCTTAGAAATAACATTGTGGGGCGGCTAGGTGGCGCAGTGAGTAGAGCGTCGGCCCTGGAGTCAGAAGGACCTGAGTTCAGATCCGGCCTCAGACACTTAACACACAAATAAAAAAAAACCTAGCCGTGTGACCTTGGGCAAGTTACTTAATCCCAATTGCCCTCCAAAAAAAAAGAAATAACATTGTTCCATAAATAAGTTATGAAAATTATTTAATGGATGTTACTATATTTAATATTTATATTCCCCAAATACTATAGAAAAAAAATCTTTTGAAATATATACAGAACTAGTAAAAATTATAGTCATTTAGAAACACAGCACAATATGTACAATACCTATCATAATTAAGAAAGTTTTTTTCTGAGTATGGTTTCAATGAGCTGACAAGAGATTAATATTTTCCAATATACTGAAATATTACAAAAATATTTCACCTATATTCACAGCAGCATGAAGTATCAATGATATTATCTATAAAAGAAAAATGATAGAATAACATTTTTTCTTTCGAATGCCTGTCTGATTTTAAAAAATCACATCAAGGTGGCAGAGGCAAGATGTCGTAGTAGAAACAGCAATTAGCCCCAGGCAACTTCTAAACCATGTAAAAGGGGACTCTTAACAACTTCTCGAGCCCCACAGAATGACACAGAGAAGCTAACCCCCCGCTGAGGACAGCCCAGCAGCCCTGCAGGGAGTGGCCAACACAGTGCTGTGGGAGCCAACATCACAGTGTGAGGGGAGCCAAATCCAGGTCCACTTGAGCTGTGGTTTTAGCCCCAGGGAGGCCGGGCCGCAGTCGGCCAGAGGGAGCCCAGAATACCAACAACTGTGACGATTCCAGAATTATCAACACAGACATGCCTAGGACAAAGTAAGAGGTTGGTCTCCTATGGACTTTGAGACCAGTATTTGGGGAACACTTCGGCTTCCTCCACTGGGGGCTAGAAGCCGCTGAGGAGGCACAGGACACTCGCCATTTTGCAGCTTCAGTAGCAGCAGCATCTCCTAACCTACGAACAGTAGGGAGAAGCAGAGATCAGTCTTGGAGGGTAATCACACTTGCATTAACCTGCTTGGATATGGATTGTGATCTGGGGTGAGGGGAGGTCTGGAGTGGGTATCCAACTTGCCAGAAGCAGAAGGTGTGGAAACCCCAATGTTCCGTAAGGAAGCTGCCCTGTCTGGTGGCATAGTCCTGCTGTGGCAACAGGCCCAAAAGTAACGTAATTAAGTGGCAACATGCCTAGGCAAAGGAAACAAAATAAACAGAAAAATGCAACATTAGACTCCTAGTTTGGGGGCAAAGAGGATCAGAGCATTGAAGAGGAAGAGGACTGTGACATCAGAAATGCTGCTCCAAAAGCCCCATAGGAAAATAAGAGTGGGTTACAGGCCATAGAGGACCTTAAGAAGGATTTTAAAAATCAAATAAGAGAAGAGGAGGAAAAATTGGGAAGATAAATGAGAAGGATGCAGGAAAAGTATGAAATGAGGGTCAACAGACTAATTGAGGAAAATAGACTAACCCAAATGGCAAAGGAGGCCCAAAAGGGCAATGAGGAGAAGAATGCCTTAAAAAGCCAAATTTGCCAGATGGAAAAAGAATCTCAAAAGCTCACTGAGGAGAATCATTCCTTCAGAGTTAGATTGGAGCAAATGGAAGCTAGTGACTTTATGAGAAATCAAGATGCTGTTAAACAGATCCAAACAAATGAAAGAATAGAAGGCAATGTGAAATATCTCATGGGATAAACCACTGACCTGGAAAATAGATCCAGGAGAGATAATTTAAAAGGTATTGGACTACCTGAAAGCCATGGTCAAAGAAAGAACCTAGAAATCACCCTTCAAGAAATTCTCAAGGAAAATTGCCCTGATGTTTTAGAGCCAGAGGGAAAAAGAGAGGTTGCAAGAATCCACATATCACTTTCTGAAAAGGATCCCCAAAAGAAAACTCCTAGGAATATTATAGCCAGATTCCAGAATTCCCAGATCAAGGAGAAAATACTACAAGTAGCCAGGAAGAAACAATTTTAATATTGTGGAAACACAAACAGAATAGCCCAGGACCTGGCAGCTTCTACACTGAGGGATAGAAGGGCATGGAATATGATATTCCAGAGGGCAAAAGAGCTGGGACTGAACCAAGGGTCACCTACCCAGCAACACTGAGCATTTTGTTTCAGGGGAAAATATGGTCATTCAGTGGAACAGAGGACTTTCAAGCATTTTTGAGGAAAAAACCAGAGTTGAATAGAAAATTTGACATTCAGACACAAGAAGTAAGAGATGCTTGAGAAGATAATCAGGGAAAAGAAATCAAAAGGAACTTATCAAATTTGAACTATTTACATTCCTACATGGAAAAAAATAACTGTGACTGATGACACCTTTCTCAGGATGAAAATTAAGGAAGAAGGGTTTATTGGCATATGAATACATATGTGAATGTGTGTATACATGTTTACAGTTGTACATGGATAGAAGGGACAGGTTGAGTTTGGTGGGAATAGACGATACATAAGGGGTGAAGTTATGAGATGAGAGAGGAAAGTAGCAAGAGGAGATGGGGAGAGACAGGGTAGGGTAAACTACCTCCTGTAGAAGAAGCAAGAGGATGTGGTTGCAGGGGAGGGGAAGAACAGGAAGGCAAAAAGGCAAAACCATATTCTCATTGAATTTGGCTCAGGGAGAGAATGACATACATACTCACCCTGCTGTAGAGTAGGAGGACTGGGGATAATAAGAGGGATGATGGAGGGGAGGGTATTCTGCGTGGAGGGGAGGTTGGAAGTACCCACTATCAAAGAGGGACAGGATCAAAGTAGGGAATGGACCAGGTGGGCCATGGGATAGGTGGGATGGAATTATAAATAACCTTTTACAATATATCTACTATGGTAATGTTCTGCATAGCTATACATTTACAACACATACTGAATTTCTTACCTTCCCAGAGAGAATGGGTTACATGGGACCAAGGGAATGGATCTGAATTTCAAAGTTTTAAAATTAAATGTTTCAAATATATATGTATATATATATATATATATATATATATATATATATATATATATATATACTATTATTAATACTATTTTGCATGTAGTTGGGAAATAACATGTTTAGGTATTGGGGCACAGAGATTCACCTCGCCCCAATGGTAAAAATCAAAGGAGATATGGTAGAAGATATGTGAGAGAGCAGATTGGATGAGGGGATATCTTGTGGGCCTGCTATTCTGGGGTGGTGGGTAGGGGAAAAATAGGGAAAATTGTAACTCAGAATCTGGCAGAAAGGAATGATGTAAACCAGAAGTTAATAAAGCATTTGTTTAATAAAAAATCACATCAAAAACATGAGAACAAGAAAATTGTGAAGATGAAGATGATAGTAAATTTCATTTATATATCACTTTGATGTTTAAATTAATATATAGTGATTAATTCATGTCAGAGGAAGGACTTGAACCTATTTTTTCTGGCTTAAAGATATTCTCTCTATCCACTATGTAATTCTGCCCCTCTAATTAAATAGAAACTAGAAATATCATTATACCCATTTCACAGTTAAGAAAACTGACACAGAAAAATTGAATGACTTGTTCACGAGCATACTTTTAGTAAGCATCAGAAAACGTATTAAAACCCAAACCTCCCTCACCCTAATTCCAACAATCTTTATACTGTTGAGAGAAGAAAAACAATATTTAAATTAATAAAGCCATAACTCAATAAAATGATTAAGAATAAAAAAAATTCCATGGGGATCTGTGGATTTAATTTTTCCCCCAGAAATCCCAAATTAGGATTTTCAAGAAGTTGATTTATGACTATCCACAATACTCAGCAAAGTGAATTTTTGGACATTTAATTCTCCAAACAAAACCTAATTTAAAAAAAAAAATCTAATCACATGCACACTGAAGTATACATATGGAACAATTTTCTGTTCAATGGTCTAAAATTATTTCTTCCAAAAGAAAATATAAGGGATTTGTTTCTTAAAACATTATCTGTCCTCATTATGTCACTGCTTTAGCACCTTAACTGTGAAAAAAAAAGAGTCCACCATATATGGAATTTATATATATATATATATAAAGAAATATCCAGAAAATTAGTGGTTGTACTGGCAAGGTTCTTCTCTCTTTGTCTTTTGTATTAGACTCATTAGGTAACCTGCTGTTATATCATGTAGTTGGCATCTGGCAAATTTTGTAATTGAATGAATTGTGCTCAAGAGTTAATGAGAAGAATCTAGCCAACAACTAGATGAATCTTGGACAATACAATGAGACATCCACTCAAGGCATTAAATGTATCTTTGGTTATATTTTCTTGTTAACTGAGTTGCCAAATTTTTTAAATTAAGGATTAATTCAGGTTGAACCTTGGAGAATAGCATCTCTTTTAATTTCATTTGGTAGACATGACAACTTACTTTTAAGAAATTTATTTCTAGAGTACTTTGGATATTCAAGAGAAAGGTTTATAATTACCTAGAGTCTTTCCTGATACATGTATTCAATAATGTACTTGTATTCATGCATATATGTATGTCTGTATATGTGTTCATGTGGGTGTATGTGTACAAAATGTGTACAATTGTATGTATACAATCAATCTGCAAGTACTCCTTGAAAGGTAATTCATGTCCTGGCTAATAAATATTCATCATTGACCCTCTCATAGAGGAGCTTATAACTCCATTAACAAATAGTACTAATATTAATATCTATCTACCTATCATCTATCTATCTTTCTATTTATCCACATAAAGCTACAGATACATACTTGCATACTTTTCTCTCTCTCTGTCTCTCTCTGTCTCTGTCTCTTTCTCTTTCTCTGTCTCTCTGTCTGTCTCTGTCTTTCTCTGTCCCTGTCTCTCTCTATCTCTGCCACTCTCTCTCTCTCTGTCTCTGTCTCTCTCTTTCTCTATATCTTTCTCTCTCTGTCTCTGTCTCTTTCTGTCTGTCTCTCTCACTGTCTCTCTCTCTCTCTCTCTCTCTCTCTCTCTCTCTCTCTGTGTCTCTCTCTCTCTCTCTTTCTCTTTCTCTATCTATCCATCCATCCATCTACCTATCTATCTAGATGAATGAATGAAACAACCTTGGATGATATTAGACATAATCACTAATCTTACAATTATTCAATCCACTGGTGGATTTTTTTTTGCTGTCAGGTTTATTATAGTAACACTGGGCAAAG